>VZQC01006518.1:899629-934318 GCA_009823505.1 Rhizomys pruinosus
GCTTTTTCCATTCCTTTCCTCTTGAATGGATGAGTGTTTGATTTCCTTTTTCATTTCCTCTTCTGATTTCTTTAGTATTTCTACTTCTTTTTGGAGCTTCTCAATCTCTTCTTGTAGCTCTTTGGTTCGCTGGTTGGCCTCCTTATCTTTTTCAGCATGGGATCTTTTCAGTGTTTCTACTTCCTTCCAGAGCTTGTCATTCTCTCTCTCTAGGTCCTTCTTGAATTCTTCATTCTCTTTTTTTAGTTCTTTGATTTGTTCTTTATAATCTTGTAGTTCTTTAAATATGTTCCCAATTGTATTTCTGATGTCTGTGTCCTGGGGCATCCCCAGAGGAATCCCACTGCAGGAGTCTTCCATAGGGTTGGTAAAGCTTGGCCCGGGATTATCCTGCCCCTTTCCAGTGTTGTCTCTTCTTCGTGATCCTGGCATATTGGCTTCTCCTTGCCTGTGTTCCAATGTGCCTAGCCAGTCTTATTGGAGTAAAATGATATCTTAAAGTGGTTTTGATTTGCATTTCCTTAATGATTAGTGATGGTGAACACTACTTAAGGTGTTTCTCAGCCATCTCTAATTCCTCACTTGTGAAGTCTCTGTTCACTTCTTTGCTCCATCTATTGAGAGGGTCATTTGTTTTCTTTATTCTTTGTTTTTTGAGTACTTTATATGTTCTGGAAATCAATGCTTTGTCAGATGTTTCTGCGGTGAAGGTTTCCTCCCACTCTGTGGGATTTCTCTTCACTTCCTTGAATGTTTCTTTTGATGTACAGAAGCTTTTGAGTTTGTCAATTGTTGATCTTAATTCCTGTGCACCTGCTGTCTGATTTAGGAAGTCTTTTCCTACACCTATGTCTTGTAGTCTGCTGCCAACTTTTTCTTCTATCACCTTCAGAGTTTGCGGTTTCATGTTGAGGTCTTTGATCCATCTGGAGTTGACTTTTGTACAGGGCGAGAGGTAGGGGTTAAATTTCATTCTTCTACAAGTGGTGATCCAGTTTTGCCAACAACACTTGCTGAAGATGTTGTCTTTTCTGCATTGTGGCTTCTTGGCCCGTGTCGTGCAATACCGCGGAGGTCAGAAGAGGGTGTCTGATTCCCCTGGAACTGGAGTTCTCCTGGAATTGGAGTTTCAGATGGTTCTCAGCTGCCATGTGGGTGCTGGGGATCAAACCAGGGTCCTCTGTAAGAGTGGTCAGCGCTCTTAACTGCTAGGCCATCTCTCCAGCCCTGGCACTTTAAAATATATACATGTTTCAGTAGACACTTTTTCAGGATTCATTCATGCTTCCCCTCATTCGGGTGAAAAAATAAGGAATATCATTGCTCATTGTTTACAAACATTTGCCATACTTGGTGTTCCCAAAGTCATCAAGACAGAAAATGGGCCTGCCAATTCTTCATCTGCTTTCTCCCGGTTTTGTCACACTTTTGATATTGCTCATAAAACAGGTATACCATATAATCCACAAGGACAAGCCATCATGGAGCGCAGTCATCTAACTCTAAAAAATATGCTCATAAAACAAAAAGGGGGAGATGTGTGTAAAACCCCTAGAGAGAGACTAAACCTTGCTTTATTTACTTTAAATTTTTTAACTTTGGACAAGGAGGGCCGCACTGCTAGTGAGCTTCGTCACTGGAATCCTTCAAGGACAGAAAAACCTTTAGCCATGTGGAAGGATGTGTTCCTTAATAAATGGAAAGGTTCAGATCCGGTATTGATCTGGGGCCAAAGCAGTGTTTGTGTTTTTCCTCAGGATGAAGAGGTGCCGTGGTGGATTCCAGAACAGCTGGTTAGACAGATAAGCCCTCCAAAAGACAATCAGGATGATACCAGAGATGACAGCAACGCGGATTCTGGCTGCTAACCCATCTAAGAAAGTTGTAAAACCCTTTGCTGCTGAAAATTTGTTTTTAGCCTGTGTGTTTTACTTTCTGCTATTTCTTTTGGCCAAGCAGTAAATGTAAATTATTGGGCTTATATTCCTAACCCTCCTATGTTAGAACCTATGTATTGGGGAGATATGGATCTACAAGTTTATACTACTCCAAAGATTCTCCACCATGGAATGATTTTACTTCTTTAAATATTAATGATGGCACTAAATATAATTTTACTCATTCCATGGAAAAGATTCCCATTTGTTTAGGCTCTGGTGAATTTTGCTTGCCTTTGGCATACCAACATTGGTTATTGCCAGGAATAAATATAACCAGAAGCCGGACATGCTTACAGCGACTTTCTGCATGGCCTATAAATCAGACATGGGATAATGTTATTAAAGAAATGAAATTGAGGGGCTGGAGCGATGGCCTAGCAGTTGAGAGCACCGACCGCTCTTGCAGAGGACCCGGGTTTGATCCCCAGCACACACATGGTGGCCGAGAGCCATCTGAAACTCCAATTCCAGGAGAACTCCAGTTCCAGGGGAGTCCGACGCCCTCTTCTGACCTCCGTGGTGTTGCACGTCATGAGTGCACAGACTTGCATGCAGACAATACATTCATACACATACGGAAATAAATAAAATTTTAAAAAAAGAAATGAAATTGACATTGCCAAATTGCCCTGATTTTACTTATATTGGATTAAAATATAAACCATTTATATGGTCTGAATGCTTAGGTAAATTTGGGAAAATTATTAAAAACCGATGGGTCAATTGGGGAACATATGGGCTCTTTGTTAAAACTTGTTCAGAATGGAATACTATTACTTGTGATTTGCTTAAAACAGTCAGAATGACTGAGGACCTGAAACAGGAAGACACCATCTATGATAGACAGCGATTAATGGCTTGGGGTGACGGCGGTATTGCAGACAATTGATTGGCCATTTTGACATCTCCTGCTGTGGTCCAGACTCATCTGTGGAAATTGGCTGCACCTATCAAGCCAATACATGTGTTTAATGGAAGTTTTGCTGGGACTTCTCAGTCAGTTGCTATCTATACATTTAAAAAAAATTAGTAGCGGGGGCTGGAGAGATGGCCTAGCGGTTAAGAGCGCCGACCGCTCTTGCAGAGGACCCGGGTTCGATCCCCAGCACCCACATGGCGGCCGAGAACCGTCTGAAACTCCAATTCCAGGAGAACTCCAGTTCCAGGGGAATCCGAGACCCTCTTCTGACCTCCGCGGCATTGCACGACACGGGTGCACAGACTGAGCATGCAGACAGGTACTATCAACACATACAGAATAAGAAAAAATTAAAAAAATTAGTAGTACTAATATATACTGCTTTGTGTACCTTTCCGTTATGTAACTTATAGGAACTTTCAGTTTTTAATCTAATATTTCTGTTAGAATGTAGACTATTTTCCTGTATTAAATACTTCTGTTAGTTTGAATGGTAATGAATCTTTAATGATTTTGCAACAGAAAACTCACATTTGGATGCTCTATAAATCTTGTAGGCCTTGGGCTCATGATTCCCTTAGATCCTGTAATTTTGGAATTTTTTAAGGAGATTTTTAAAGATGTTAAGCATATGATAGGAATTGTTTTTGCTGTAATTTTGAGCTTTCAGTTACTACAACTGCTGCTGTATCTGGTATTGCTTTACATACTACTATTCAACCTAAGCATTTTGTAGACATGGCATCAAGATTCTTATACTTGTGGTCCCATCAAGTTGAAATCGACTCCCATTTACAAACTGAAATAGATGTACTAAAGCAAATGGTAGGGTGGTTAGGAAAAAAGAGTCGTTGCAGGAACAATTGCATCTTAGATGTGATTGGAACTCAACTACTTTCTGTATTACTGAATTACAATACAATGAAACTGTTATAGAATGGAAGGAGTTTCAAGCTTATTTACATGGTAATGCATCAATGAAGGCAAAAATTATAAAACTTAAAAGAGAAATTGAGGATACTTTTGCTAAAAGTATGTTTAATGAGGATGCTGCTACTGTTGCACAAATATTTGCTGACAAACTTACAGGATTAGATCCAAAGGGAATGTTACAACATATAACTCATACTGCTGGAGGAATGTTTGGAGTTTTAGCCATTGTAATTAGTCTATTTGGGTTGTTTTATTTTTGTTGTATCAAGCCAAATCAAGAAAATTTAAATTTAATCTGGATGAAACTTCTTACTTTGAAAACTAATAAGGGAAAAACTTGTGGAAACTCAGACATGGCTTGAGTGAGGCGTGGCAGAGGACATGCCTCTTACACTGTTTTTCCATATTAACCTACAGGATGTTTCTTGGGAGCTGGCTCTTGGACAGGTTTGGGTTGGTTGGTTGTTTCAAATCAGTGATAGCTAAGTTAAATACCTGTCACTGGTTTCAGACAACTAATCAACTATGGACTGGATTATTCACTGATTTAAAACAATACTAATCAACTATGGACTGGATTATACTGAAATTGGAAAAATTATGGACTGTGCTGGGACTCGGGCGATGGACTGACGAGTCCATTGTTTTAACTCCTGCACATGCTCTGCTGGACTATAATGAGCTATACCGTGGAAGCGGCCAGTGCACGGGTTGCTCTTAAAGATTAGCCTTTTGCTTTAAAAATGAAGAAAATGCTAACAAATGACTCACTCAACTAGGTAAGTCCACATCCTGGACTGATCAACCTAAGACAGGACCCTGATGCTTAGAGTCAGGACTCTGATGACAGGTAAGACAGTCCTGAAATGTAGAGACACCTAAGACAGGCATGGTCTATCTTGAGTGCATGGTCTATCTTGAGTGCATGGTAGCCCCACAACTCAGTCCCCAAGGGGGAATTGTGGGAGACAAAGAGTGCCTAAAGTGACAAGCTGAAGAGAAATGGCACTTGGTCTGTAGCCATGGTGTTTGGTCCACAGCCAAAGGGTGCTGGCTGAAGAACACAGTGCACATGCTTCAGTAATTTTCAAGATGACATAGCCATTTCTTATGCATCATGTTCTGTCCATGATATTTTGTTAAGCTCATGGGCGGGATGTGTTGCATGGGGAATTGTATGAACACAAAGCTTCTTACATAAGGAATTGTATCTATAGACGTGAAGCTGCTGATTGGCTCATTATTGGTATAAATATTCTTGGTCTCTAGGCTATTGTTGTTAGTAGCGTTAGTAAGTGCATGCAATTGTTAGTAGTATTAGTTAAGATGTAAATAGTGATGTAAATAGTATCATTAAAAGAAACTACAAGGAACAAGTTAAATGAGTGATTAATTCCCAGTCCGCCTTCGATGATTCGTGCCACTGGACGGCACAATTCTTAATGTTATTAACAATTGCATGCAATTACTAACGCTACTAATAACTAATGCTACTAACAACATCAGCTTAGAAACCAAGAATATTTATTCCAGCAATGAGCCAATCAGCAGCTTTGCGTCTATAGATACAATTCCTTATGTAAGATATTTTGTGTTCATAGATACAATTCCCCATGCAACACGTCCCACCCATGAGCTTAACGAAGTATCATGAACAGAACACGATGCATAAGAAATGGCACTCATATATCATCTTGAAAGTTACTGAAGCATGCGCACTGTGTTCTTCAGCCAGCGCCTTTTGGCCACAGACCAAACGCCATGGCTACAGACCAAGCGCCATTTCTTTTCAGCCTGTCACTTCAGGCACTCTTTGTCTCCCACAGTTCCCCCTTTTTGTTTTACACAGGGGAGTGAGTCATGGGGCTACCATGCACTCAAGATAGACCGTGCCTGTCTTAGGTGTCTCTACATCTCAGGACTGTCTTACCCATCATCAGAGTCCCGACTCTTTTTTTGCTGTTGTTTTGTTTTGTTTTGTTTTGGGTCTTTTTGAGACAGGGTCTCCCTGTAGTCCCAGCTGTCCTGGAACTCACTCTGTAGACCAGGCTGGCCTTGAACTCACAAATATCCGCCTGCCTCTGCCTCCCAAGTGCTAGGATTAAAGGCGTGCACCATGGAGTCCCAACTCTTAAGTGTCAGTGTCCTGTCTTAGGTTGATCAGTCCAGGATGTGGACTTACCTGTCTTTGACTACTGGCCATCTAGTTGAGTGAGTCATTTTTTGGCATTTTCTTCATTTTTTAGAGCAAAAAGCTAATCTGTAAGAGCAACCCATGCACTGGCCGCTCTCACAGCTCAGCCTATTATAGTCCATAGAAGACAAGTCCATTGTTTTAGTCTTAATATAGTTCATAGTTTTTCCAATTTCAGTATAATCCACTGTTTCAAATCAGTAATGGGTAACCAGTCCATAGTCAATTAGTCCGTTGTTTCAAATCAGTGATAGGTGCTTAGCTCCTGGGCATGTTGGGCGCCAGAACCTGCCCAAGAGCCACCTCCCATAAGAACATCTTGCAGTTAGAAATAGAAAAAACAATGCAGGAGGCATGCCTTCTGCTACATTTAGCTTCTCATAATTACATTTGAAATGACCTCAGACAGAGCCTGCACCTCAAGCCATGTCTGAGTTTTCACAAGTTTTTCCTTTTTTAGTTTTCAGTGTAAGAAGTTTCATCCAGATTAAATTTAAATTTTCTTGATTTGGCTTAATACAACAAAGATAGAACAATCCAAATAGACTAATTACAATGGCTAGAACTCCAAACATTCCTCCAGCAGTATGAGTTATACTTTGTAACATTCTTTTTGGATCTAATCCTGTAAGTTTATCAGCAAATATTTGTGCAACAGTAGCAGCATTCTCATTAAACACACTTTTAGCAAAAGTATCCTCAATTTCTCTTTTAAGTTTTATAATTTTTGCCTTCATTGATGCACTACCATGTAAATACACTTGAAACCCTTTCCATTCTACAACAGTTTCATTGTATTGTAATTCAGTAATACAGAAAGTAGTTGAGTTCCAATCACATCTAAGATGCGATTGTTCCTGCAATGACAACATTTTCTTTCCTAACCACCCTACTATTTGTTTTAACACATCTATTTCAGTTTGTAAACGGGAGTCAATTTCAACTTGATGGGACCACATAGTATAAGAATCTTGATGCCATTGTTCTACAAAATGCTTAGTTTGAATAGTAATATGTAAAGCAATACCAGATACAGCAGCAGTTGTAGTAACTGCAATAAGGCTCAAAATTACAGCAACAACAATTCCTATCATATGTTTAACATGCTTTAAAATTTTCTTGAAAAATTCCAAAATTACAGGATCTAAAGGATCATGAGCCCAAGGCCCACCAAGATTTATAGGCATCCAAAGGTGAGTTTTTTGTTGCAAAATCATTAAAGATTCATTACCATTTAAACTAACAGAAGTATTAATACAGGAAAATAGTCTACATTCAATACAGGAAATATTAGATTAAAAACTGAAAGTTCCTATAAGAATTACATAAGGCAAAGGTACACAAGCAGTAATTTTAATGCTACTAAATTTTCTAAGTGTATAGACAGCAGCTAACTGAGAAGTCCCAGCAAAACTTCCATTAAACATATGTATTGGTTTGATAGCCACAGCCAATTTCCATAGATGAGTCTGGACCACAGCAGGAGATGTCAAAATGGCCAATCGATTGTCTGCAATACCGCCATCACCCCAAGCCATTAATCGCTGCCTATCATAGATGGTGTCTTCCTGTTTTGGGTCCTCGGTCATTCTGACTGTTTTAAGCAAATCACAAATAATAGCACTCCATTCTGAACAAGTTTTAACAAAGAGCCCATATGGTCCCCAATTGACCCATCGGTTTTTAATAATTTTTCCAAATTTACCTAAGCATTCAGACCATATAAATGGTTTATATTTTAATCCAATATAAGTAAAATCAGGGCAATTTGTCAATGTCAATTTCATTTCTTTAGTAACATTATCCCATGTCTGATTTATAGACCATGCAGAAAGTCGCTGTAAGCATGTCTGGCTTCCAGTTATATTTATTCCTGGCAATAACCAATGTTGGCATGCCAAAGGCAAGCAAAATTCACCAAAGCCTAAACAAATGGGAGCCTTTTCCATGGTATGAGTAAAATTATATTTAGTGCCATCATTAATTTTTAAAGAAGTAAAATCATTCTATGGTGGAGAATCTTTGGAGTAGTATAAACTTGCAAATCCATATCTCCCCAATGCATAGGTTCTAACATAGGAGGATTAGGAATATAAGCCCAATAATTTACATTTACTGCTTGGCCAAAAGAAATAGCAGAAAGTAAAACACACATGTCTAAAAACAAATTTTCAGCAGCAAAGGGTTTTACAACTTTCTTAGATGGGTTAGCAGCCAGAATCCCCATTGCTGTCATCTCTGGTATCATCCTGATTGTCTTTTGGAGGGCTTATCTGTCTAACCAGCTGTTCTGGAATCCACCATGGCACCTCTTCGTCCTGAGGAAAAACACAAACGCTGCCTCAGCCCCAGATCAATACCAGATCTGGACCTTTCCATTTATTAAGCAACACATCCTTCCACGTGGCTGAAGGTTTTTCTGTCCTTGAAGGGTTCCAGTGATGCTCACTAGCAGTGCGGCCCTCTTGACCAAAGTTAAAAAGTTTAAAGTAAATAAAGCAAGGTTTAGTCTCTCTCTAGGGATTTTACACACATCTCCCCCTTTTTGTTTTATGACCATATTTTTTAGAGTTTGATGTCTGTGCTCCACAATGGCTTGTCCTTGTGGATTATATGGTATACCTGTTTTATGAGTAATATCAAAAGTTTGACAAAACCGGGAGAATGCAGATGAAGAATAGACAGGCCTATTGTCTGTCTTGATGACTTTGGGAACACCAAGTATGGCAAATGTTTGTAAACAATGAGCAATGACATCCCTTATTTTTTCACCCGACTGAGGGGAAGCATGAATGAATCCTGAAAAAGTGTCTACTGAAACATGTATATATTTTAAAGTGCTGGGGCTGAAGAGATGGCCTAGCAGTTAAGAGCGCTGACCACTCTTAAAGAGGACCTGGGTTCGATCCCCAGCACCCACATGGCAGCTGAGAACCATCTGAAACTCCAATTCCAGGAGAACTCCAGTTCCAGGGGAATCAGACACCCTCTTCTGACCTCCGCGGCATTGCACCGCATGGGTGCACAAACTTGCATGCAGACAGTACATTCATACACATACAGAAATAAATAAAATTAAAAAAATTTTAAGTGCCAAATGATGGCTCATGAGTGATATCCATTTGCCATAGATGGTTAGGTTGTAGTCCCTTAGGATTGACCCCATAATGAGGGACCGGCAGTAAAGGGCTACAGGATTGACAATTCTTTACTATATGTCGAGCATGTTCTTTAGTTAAATGAAATTTAGCTCTTAAAGTAGTTGAACTGACATGAAACAGTTTGTGAAAAATTGTTGCTTGTCCTTCTATAGAAAGTAAGACAATAGGCCTTGTAGCCAAGTCAGCCATAGCGTTACCCTCACTTAATGGGCCCAGCAATCCAGTATGAGCTGTGATATGTCCAATGAATAATTTTTCTTTTCTGGCCCATAATAATTTTTGAATTTGTAAAAATAAGGTATGAGCTGATGTGGATGAGGAAACAGTCCCTGCGGTTTCTAAATGAGGAACAGCCTGAACAATGTATTTGCTGTCTGTAAAGATATTAAGAGATTGTGAAGAATAAGTTTCAAGAACTATAATTACTGCAGTTAAGTCAACTAGTTGTGCAGATGAATATGGAGTGTGAAAAGTGTTTGATTCTCCTTGGGTAACAACTGCAGCAATTCCATTGAATGAGCCATCTATGAATACAGTCAAGGCGTTAGGAAGCAGATGCTGTGATATAACCCTAGGGAGGACAAAAAGGCCAGATAATATTTTTGAACTGCATCCAAGAAGTAAACCTACAGTTCCTGGAGGCCGTGGTCCCCTAATCCCTGAAGCCATCAACTGTACTCCCATATCTGGTGTTAATACGAGTCTGGAGGTGGCACAGAGGTCCAATCCTGCACTTCTTTGGGTTCCTCGGCAGAGGGAGTTAATGGTAGGAAGGGATTGTGATGAGGAATTGTCTGTATTGGGTAAATTGGTGGAATCAAGTCCATGGCTGTCCCATACATTTGGGGGCCCGAGGCAGTGGGCCCATCTTCCCGTTTTTTGAAAACGGAAGAATAGGACATCCCTCCGAATCAGTTTTTGATCTACATTCATTGGCCCAATGTCTTCCTCTTTTGCATTTTGGACATATGCCTGGGAGCACAATTGTGACTGAGGGAAAGAATTTCCTCTATTTTGGGGGTAATCTTTTCTCATATGTCCAGGTGGTCCACGATTGAAACACTTAGACGTAGCTCTACTTCCTGATCCTAGTGGAGAAACTCCACATATCGCAGCAGCAATCACAGCCCCTGTGACTGTGGTATCATTAATATCTCTGCAGACTTTAATGTAAGCAGAGAGATCTCTATTCTTCCATGGCCGAATGGCTTCTCTACACCATTTTTTTCTCCCTGTTCATATGCCAACTGTTTAATCAGAAGCATAGCCTGGTCCACATCTCCAAATATTCTACTTGCTGTTTGGATTAGTCTGTCTACAAAATCTGCATAAGGCTCATTTGCTCCGTGAATTACTTTTGACAACTGTCCCTGTAAGTCACCTACTCCTTGAATAGATCTCCAAGCTCGCATAGCAGCCACAGCAATTTGAGCAAAAACTCCTGGATCATATTGTATTTGAGCTGCTAGCACGGCATAATCACCTTCACCAGTAAGCATGTTTATATCTCTTTGCGGAACTCCTGCCGCAGCGTTTTTGTGAGCAGTTTCCATAGACAGCTCCTGCCAGGTGGTCTTCCAAACCAAGTAGGAACCACCAGAGAGGACTGCTCTACATAATCTTTCCCAATCTTCAGGGCATAAATTCATACCAGCCAGAGTTTCCAGCATACTAACAGTGAAAGGTGCCTGAGGACCATGAGTGGCCACAGCTTCTTTTAATTGTTTAATTGATTTAAAATCTAGTGACTGATGATATCTTTGATGATTCTGGTCCTCTATGACAGGACATTCCCATTCCCTTTTGGAGTCACTGCTAACTTTAAATAGCCTCTTTATACAGGTGGTGACCTCATCAATATCCCAGAGGGAAGGTAATGGCCTCCCTTTGTCTTGTTTAATCTGTCTCCATAGCCTCCCTCTCTCTCTCTTTTCCCATGGGGGGGAGGCGGAGGCTTCACTGGAATTGGATCCTTTTCCAAATCTTGTTCTAACTCATCTCCACTTAATTCTTCCCCCTCTTATTCCTCTCCATTTCTTTGGGATTCCCACTGTCTTATTTCCTCCAATGTTTCCTTCCCACAAGAGATTTGAGCCTTAACCATAGTCTTGGAGGAGCCAAGGCATTCTCTAATTAACTGCCACATTGGAAATGTTCCCTTGGGAAGTGGCTCTAAATCTTCTTGTCTTTCTAAGTCTTTTTTATGTTGTTCCCAATGAGGAACATTTAAAAAACCTTCTTCCAGAAACCATGGACTCACCTTTAACATTGTTTCCACATAAGCTTTTGCTGTACTATCTTTTATAGCAGTCCCATTGGACTTTAACAAATCTTTTATGACTCTAGTCATCTGATTTCTTGGTATTTCTGAGCTGATTTTATTTTCTGGCTCCCTGTTTCTATTTTTTATTTTTCTACTTCTGGCTTTTATTTTTTATATCTTATATCCCTGCTCCCTTAACACTTTGGCCAGAGCTTTTTACCTGCAGGGTTCCTCAGTTGCTCCACCGGACTGATGAAACTAAAGTGCTGCAGCAAGTTTCCTGAATTCCTTCCGTACGGGCCACTAGTTGCGCCATTCAGTGGAGCGAATCATCGGAGGCGGACTGGGAATTGATCACTCAGTCTACTTGTTCTTTGTAGTTTCTTTTAATGGTACCATTCACTTCTTTTTTTATTTTTTTAATTTTTTTTATTAATTTTATTTATTTCTGTATGTGTATGAATGTACTGTCTGCATGGGAGTTTGTGCACCCGTGTTGTGCAATACCTTGGAAGTCAGAAGAGGGTATCAGATTCCCCTGGAACTGGAGTTCTCCTGGAATTGGAGTTTCAGAAGGTTCTCGGCCGCCATGTGAGTGCTGGGGATCGAACCCGGGTCCTCTGTAAGAGCAGTCGGCGCTCTTAACCGCTAGGCCATCTCTCCAGCCCCCCACCATTCACTTCTTAGCTGGATGGTGGGATCCATAGGTTGTGTGGGTTTGGGCACAACTGCTTGCAAATTGGTTTTACATGAAGGATGCTTGTACTCATAAATTATCACTTATTGTTAAAAAATGAAAAAAAAACAGAGAAAGATGCAGGACAGTTATGGCAGAATGCATGATCTGGGATGGGGTGGGGTGGGGTGGGAGGAAGGGAAAGGGAAATATGCCTGAACTGAATTGGAAAGCTTTTATAATTCTTAATGCTATTAACAATTGCATGCAATTACTAACGCTACTAACAACTAATGCTACTAACAACAACAGCTTAGAAACCAAGAATATTTATACCAGCAATGAGCCAATCAGCAGCTTTGTGTCTACAGATATAATTCCTTATATAAGATGTTTTGTGGTCATAGACATCATTCCCCATGCAACACGTCCCGCCCATGAACTTAACAAAATATCATGAACAGAACATGATGCATGAGAAACGGCACTTATATCATCTTGAAAATTACTGAAGCATGTGCACTGTGTTCTTCAGCCAGTGCCTTTTGGCTACAGACCAAACGCCATGGCTACAGACCAAGCGCCATTTCTCTTCAGCCTGTCACTTCAGGCACTCTTTGTCTCCCACAAAAACAGTCAACTTCCACATGGAGAATATTGAGAAAGACCGAGAAAGAAATGAAAAGCATGTTTGGCAGAATTCATGAGCTCTAGTGGGGTGGGGGTATGGGGGGGACACGGGTCTAGATTTGATAATATATACATAAATAAATTAAAAATGAAAAAAATAAAATAAAATAAAAAGGAAATAGAACACTCATCCAATCAAGAAGAAAGGAAAGAAAAAAAAAGTGCCTGGGAGAACTGTGCTGCATCAAAATAAATCCTGTCAATGATGGATGCCTGGGCTTCCCCACCTCAAGTGCAAGGAAATAGGAACAGTGTGCAGCTGGGAAGACTCCTCTGAGCTAAGTCCTTTCTCTGAAGTCCCAGCAGTGTGAGGTTGTGGACTTTGTGACACACAAAAGAGAACAGTGATGTGGTGTAGCATGGATTGTCCTCAGATATCAGCTCCCCAAGTTTGGTTGCACCTGCAAACTGAGGATCATCACAAACAAACATGACTGTTGACAATCTGCAAGAAAGGAAGGGCAAGGAGAGTCAGTCATTCCTCCCAACCAACCAGTGGACCTGAGTTGCCCATGGAGGAGGGGCTAAGAGCATAACCTAAGAAAGTCAGAGAGAGGTGTCTCTCTCACCATTTTTTATGTAGCAGCCAGGAGGTCACAGGGTTTATGGTGGGACTTTCCTGTGCAGCCATAGGGGGCAGTGCCCACATTTCTGTAAGTAACCTCCTCATCCATTGCTCTGTTAGCAAATGCAACAAAATCACTGGTTTGGTGAAATCCTGCCTTGCTTTGTCTTAGGGACCCAGGGAGGAGGGAGCTGGACACCACTCACACCTCTCAGAAGGAATTTTAACAACTGGCATAATGGGCAGGATAGACTAACCTAAGGATGAGTTTGGGAAGAGCCATGATGTTTCCTCTGATATGGGGAAGGAGGTCAGCAACTAAAGGGAAGCCGGGTTAGGGGAGAGAGTGGGCAGAGGAAATTTCGGCATAGTGGGTTATCCCCACAGGCCTGGTAGGGGTGGCAGCAACGGTATAGATAGTGCAGTGGATAACAAGACGTGTAGCTAAGGTGAATGCACATAAGCAGATGATGTCTGTGAGAGAAATCCCAAGATGCCAGAACACGTGTAGGTGGTATGGAGTGACATGCCTGCCTGACTGGCGAGGTCCACCACCTGAGTGTGGAGACGCTTCAAGGACTGCAGATCTAGAGCAAACTCTGCAAGCCCTGGGAGTAGCACACCAAAGATGGAAGTTTCAGTGAGCAGTTACAGAGGCAGCCTGACCACTTCTTTGTGTAATAAGAGATCTGTCCCAGGACCTGGGGTGACTCTGGATCTTCTGGTCATCTCGGTTCCCGGGTTCCCATCCTCTGCACAGGGGCCACTAATGAGAGCAGAGTAATAAATCCTAGTTTAAAGCCCAAACAAGAAGGAATCCCAGAAAATAGGAAGAACAGTACTATCTCAAGAAGAACTCTGAAGGTGTCCAAACTTCTGCAGCTAGGTCTCTTGTTGGCAGAGAAAATGAGTTAACCAAAAGGCTTGTCCAAAAGGAAGCTTTGGAATAACCAGTTCACGTCTAAGACTACCAGCTGTGGTCTAGAACCTAGAGAAAATAAAAAGGTTGGAGGAGTCACCCAGGAAGATTTTTTTTTTGTCTTTTTGAGACAGGGTCTCCCTGTAGCCCCAGCTGTCCTGGAACTCACACTGTAGACCAGGCTGGCCTTGAACTCAACAAAGATCTGCCTGCCTCTGCCTCCCAAGTGCTAGGATTAAAGGCGTGTGCCACCATGCCCGCTTGATTTTATGATTAAAGAAAATCCATCCTGCACTTGGGAGGCAGAGGCAGGCAGATGTCTGTGAGTTCAAGGCCAGCCTGGTCTACATAGAGAGTTCCAGGACAGCTGGAGCTACAAGGAGACCCTGTCTCAAAAAGAGCAACAAAAAAAGAAAGAAAGAAAAAAGAAAATCCATCCTGTTAATACTGGAAAGAAGTGGCAGAAAAATGGAGAAAAGCTCCCTATGAAGCACTTAAAGAAAATGAGAAACTTCATAAAGAAATTGAACAGAGGACAGCAAAATTGTGCACCTGAAAAATGAGAATCTGGAGCTGTTGGATATGGAAGAATATTTATAGTATATGGCTGAGGTCACAGAGAGACTGTCTAATGAACCACTGGATAGCTTTGAATCAAGGACCAATCCTGTAGAAGAGTGCTACAATGAGGAACCCCTAGATGTAACCTAGGACACAGAATTTAGAACTATCAAAAACATGACCAAAGAATTCAAAGAATTTATTTTAAATTTTTTTATTATTTATTTTTATTTTTACATGTGTATGAATGTATTGTCTGCATGCAGGTCTGTGCACCCGTGTCGTGCAATGCCGCGGAGGTCAGAAGAGGGTCTCAGATTCCCCTGGAACTGGAGTTCTCCTGGAATTGGAGTTACAGACGGTTCTTAGCCGCCATGTGGGTGCTGGGGATGGAACCCGGGTCCTCTGCAAGAGCGTCGGTGCTCTTAACCGCTAGGCGAGCTCGCCACTCATCCAGCCCCAATTCAAAGAAGTTAAATGATCATAAAAACCAAATCAAAGAAACAAAAGAAGATAGGGATAAACTTCTGACAGAATTCACAAAAGAGAAATACTGCTGAAAACTCAAGCCGAAATGAAGAAGAAGTGGAACACTCAATAAGCCATCTGAAAAGAAAGGGAGAAGGCCTCAATAACAGAATGAATGAAGTAGAAAATAGAATATCAGGACTGGACGATAAATGGAAGAATCTGTAAGAGACCAAAATGAGCTTGCCATTTGACCCAGTCAACCACTCCTGGGACTATACCCAAAAGACTCATCTACTGCGACAGAAAATACATGCCCACATATTATTGCATCTCCGTTCACAATAGCAAAAAGGCTAGAACCAACCCAAATGCCCCTCAACTGACGAGTGGATATGAGAAAATGTGGTACATGTACACAATGGAGTTCTATGCAGAGGTAAAGAAAGACACGCATATAACTTTGAGATAAATGGATGGAGCTAGAAGACTTTATTAAGTGAAGTAACAACAGTCCCAGAAAAAACAAATGGCGAATGGTATCCCTCATATGTGGATGCCTACCCAAAAACCCAGTTATAAATATTTCTTGTGGAGAGGGATGCATACTAAGAGGATCACCAACAGAAAGACTGCATCAGAAAATTGACTGAAAGGGTGAATCGGGAGGTGGGAGGGGGGAGAGGGACACAGGTCTATATTCAATTAATGATTTTATTGACGTGAGTTCAACAAGTACTAATTTTGCCCAGACTCTGTCACAGGTTACATGGTGTTTTAGGAATAGTAAAAGTAAATTGTGTATATTAAACACCACTGGTTTACAGGTTCGATAATGGTACCGCACACTGAGTAATTGGAAATAAATTGTTGTTTCCACATTTGTTTTTACTTAAAATCGTATAACAATAACTTTGGATAGGCCCATACAAATGTCCTATAATTTTTCTGTTGTACAGTATCACCTTGTAGCATTCTCTTTTACTTGTAGGATGACTTAACTCAAAAAATTAAGTTTGTTCCTGCTCAAAACAGTCACTCCTTCCTGGAGAATATGAGAAAGACTGAGAAAGAGATGAAAGGCATGTTTGCAGAATGCATGAGCTCTGGTGGGGTGGGGGAATTGGGGGACACAGGTCGAGATTTGTTAAAAAATAAAAATAATTTATATAAAAAAAAATTAAGTTTGCTTCCAATTTAACCACATCACTGTCACCCAAAACAGCATGGGGAATTGATGAAATCTGGGCCTTGATTCCAGCCTATAGGTATGTGTAATACAACTTCCTTTTTGAGACTCATGGGCAAAAAAAAACCAAAAACAATAAAAATGGGATTACAGATAGATATGAAAACTTTTTGTCAAAAACATTGCATCCAAATCTTAAAACTAACTACGGGAAAAGATTTGCATGTTCCAAAAGGTCAAAATGTCACCAACTTAATGGCTGAGAAAGAAAAGATACAGCTTTAAATTAATGTAGGATGTACCAGGAAGTGCCAGCAGAAAGGTTGGCCCATCTGAACATTGAAAGGAAAAAAGCCTCAGAGTGTACAAGACATCAAACCCCTGGTGGATCCTACTTGTAACAACTATTTATAATGAGTCCTAATGAAACTTACCTTCTAGGTGCCACAAGGTTTTAATACGAGACACCTTCTTACCTCCTGCCCCCCATAGAACAAGGAGAAATATGATGATGATGAGGTCATTCTCTAACTATAAATTGGAGCCAACTGTTACAGAGGTAATCTCTTATAAAACTGGTAAAACTGCCTTCTTTATTGACTAACAGACATAGGAGCTGAGAAATGGACTATTCTCTATTCAGATCCAATTAGAATACTAAAATCCAGATGGATCAAAGACTTCAACATGAAACCCCAAACTCTGAAGGTATAGAAGAAAAACGTTGGCAGCAGACTACAAGACATAGGCGTAGGAAAAGACTCCTAAATCAGACAGCACTTTGCAAGTATTAAGATTGACAATTGACAAATGGGGACCTCATTAAACTCAAAGCTTCTGTACATCAAAAGAAAAAATCAAGGAAGTAAAGAAATCCCAAGGAGTGGGAGGAAACCTTTAATCCGCAGATACATCTGCAAAGCATTGATTTCCAGAATATATAAACTACTCTCAAAAAACAAAGAAAAAAGAAAACAAATGACCCACTCAATAGATGGAGACAAAGAGCTGAACAGAGACTTCATAAGTGGGAATTAGAGATGTCTGAGAAACACCTTAAGAAGTGTTCAACATCGGGCTGGAGAGAGGCCTAGTGGTTAAGAGCACCAGCTGCTCTTGCAGAGGACCCGTTTGATCCCCAGCACCCACATGGCGGCTGAAACAACACCCTAACTCCAATCCGGAGAACGTCCAGTTCCAGGGAATCTGACGCCCCTTCACTGACCTCTGAGACATTGCACGACACGGGTGCACAAACCTACATGCAGACAGTACATTCATATACATAAAATAAATAAATAAATAAATAAATAAATAAATAAATAAATAAGTGTTCACATCACTAATCATAAGGAAATGCAAATCAAAACCACTTTAAGATATCATCTTACTCCAATAAGACTGGCTAGGATGAAGAAACAAATGTACCAAGTGCTGGAGAGGTTGGGGGGAAAGGGGAACACTCATCCACTGCTGGAGGGGATGTAAACTCGTACAGCCACTATGGAAAGCAGTGTGGGAGAACCCTTGGAAGACTTGGAATGAACTCTGCCACCACACCCGACCGCAGCCATCAACACTCTCCTGGACATGTACCCTCCCAAGACTCACCCCCACTGCAGAATACATGCATCGGCCATGTTTTATTTCATCTCTTTCACAATACAAAGGAGCTGGAACCAACCCAAATGCCCATCAACTGATGGATGGATAGAAAAATGTGGACACATCTAAAAATGGATTTCTAATGCTGCAATAAAGAAAGATGACATCGGAGCTTTTGCAGGGGAAAAGGCTGAGTCTAGAGGACAGATCCGATGCCGAGTGAAGTAACATGGTCCCAGAAAACAAACGATGAATGGATCCCTCATCTGTGAATGCTAGTGCCAATTACCTAGTTTGTAAGTTATTTCTTGTGTATGGACCCCTGAGCTTTTGTCCAAAGCAAGTTGGGAGTGAATGCATATTGGGAAACAACAACACAACAACAACAACAGAAAGGGACTGCATCGAAGAACTGACTGAAACAGTGAAGTCTGGCTAAAAACGTCAATTCCTCAGGGATAATATTGAGAAAGACCTGAGAAAGTAGATGAAAGCATGTTTAGGTCAGAATGCATGAGCTTGTTGTGGGAGGTGAGAATTGGGGTAGGGACATGGTCTAATTTGTTAAAAAAATAAAAAATAAATTATTATTAAAATTTATAATTAATACTAAAGTCTCTTAATCTATGCACTTAAGCAAAATATATTAATACAGGAGAGCTCTGATATCCAGCAATCGGATAGTCTACCAAGGAAGATGCGCTAGGGGGAGCACAGCCCCCCCCAAAAAAGGTAAAGGCTTCTGCCTGTAAACGGAATACCTGCAGAAGAGAGTGTTAAGGCCTGCTGTCTAAAACTTGATGTGCCGGGCATGGTGCGCACGCCTTTAACGTTAGCCACTCGGGAGGCAGGGCAGGTGGAATTTTTTTGTGATCAAGGGCCAGCCTGTCTACAAAGTACTTTTGACAGGGGCACAGAGAGACTGAATTGAAAAAAAAAAGCCAAAAAAAAAAAAAAAAGACCTGAATGTAAGCTTGGGAAAGATCATTGTAGACACACTTGCAAGCTGTACAGTTGGTCTTGGAATACAGCAGGTACGAGTGTTACAAGGCCGTTAAAACCAATAAAGGCAAATATTGTTCTCCTTAGTCTAAGCACCACATTCTCCAGTCAGACCAGCTACATCTCACCTGCCTGAGAAATACTCGCAGCAGAGGCACCAAGCTATGTATGTTATCCCAAATCTGATTGGCTTAGTTTAGCTCTCGCTTGGAGGAAAAACCCACAGACTGATGCCACAAGTTAAATCCTTCGTACAGTTAGAGATGTATAAGCCACAGTAACATATCCTGTCATAATTTTTACAGAAAACACTAATTCATGGATTAATTTACCAATCCAAACATATGTGTCTAAACCATAAGTAACATGACCAATAACATTAGTACTCTTAAATACCTATATATCTAATTGCTTGTGCTTCATAGTAGGATGGAAAAGTATCGCATGGAAAAGACTTCAGCCCATGAAAGAAAACGCCAAATTTGACCAGAGTCAAAGACAACAGCTCCAGAGAAAGTAGACTGTTTACTTCTCATCCACTGTGCCCTTTCTTAACTAGGGGAAAAATCTGCGGAAGAGGGAGCTGGGTAGAATATAAGGAGCTTGTTGTTGGGTGATGATGAAAAGTACAGCAATATAGTCGTGGACATACTCATTTGATCAACTTGATTGAACATACAAGCCCCCCCCCCCAGCTGGATAAGGTGGGACCCTTGGGCTGTGAGTTTGGGCACATACTGCTTGCAAAATGGTTTACATATGGATGCTTGAATCGAGTAAATCGTCGCTAATACTTATTTTATAAAATGAACAAATAAAATACATTATTAAAAAGAAAATCTGATCAAACAAAAAAAAAAAAAGAGATGATAAAAAAATTATAAACCAGGAAAGAAGTGGGACAGATGGTTCTAATTTATTATCTTTTTTTGTCATTTTGAGAGGCAGTCATATCCCTATGCGCCCCCAGGTTGTGCCTGGACTCACTTGTGGAACCAAATAGCGCTTTTGACACCTCACAGAGATCCGCCCTGCCTCTGCCTCCCGAGTGTGGATGATGAAGTCAATATTATTTTAAAATGTTATATGAGGGGCTGGAAGAGTGGGCCTAGCGGTTAAGAGTGCTGACTGCATCTTGCAGAAGGAAACAAACTTTGATCCCCGCACCCACATGGTGGCTTGAAGAACCGTCTTAAACTCCAGTTCCAGGAACTCTGACGCCTCTTCTGACCACGCGGCATTGCATGACACGGGTGCACAAACTACATGCAGACCAGTAAATTCCATACACATACAAAATAAATAAAATTCTTAAAAAAAAAAATTTTTTTATTATTTATTTATTTTTTGTAGTGTGTAGGAATGTACTGGTCTGCATGCAAGGTTTGTGACACTGTGTCGTGGCAATTGCGTGGAGGTCAGAAGAGGATCTCGGATTCCCTGGAAACTGGAGTTCTCCTGGATTGGAGTTACAGACGGTTCTTAGCCGCCATGTGGGTGCTGGGGAATTCGTACCGGTCCTCTGCAAGAGCGTCGGTGCTCTTAACCGCTTAGGCATCCTTCCAGCCCCTTTAAAAAATATTTTAAAACATAAAAAATGTTTATTGAAATGTGCAAAGTGTCAATTTTTAAAATTGCTAAATTGGGTCCGGTGTGGGTAGTCATGCCTTTAATCTTAGTACTTGTGAAGCAGAGGCAAGGCGGATCTTTATGAGTGGTTCAAGAGGCCAGCCTGGTTCTACAGAGTGAGTTCCAGGACAGCTGGGGCTACAGGGAGACCCTGTCTCAAAAAGACCAAAAAAAAAAAAAAAAATCAATGAGTTCTAGAGCTGATTCTTTGAAAAGATAAACAAGATAGACTGACTCAGCCTAGGTAATCAAAACAAAGGAAGAGCAATTCTAAATCAACAAAATTAAGAGATGAAAGGGAAAACATCATGACAGACAACAAGAAGATCCAGAACATTATGCGGGAATACTTTTAAAAACCTATACTCTATTAAATTTGAAAAACTAAAAGAAATGGATGACAGCTGGGCATGATGGCGCATGCCTTTAATCCTAGCACTTGGGAGGCATAGGCAGGTGGATCTTTGTGAGTTTAAGGCCAGCCTGGCCTACAGAGTGAGTTCCAGGACAGCTGAGGCTACAGGGAGACCCTGTCTTGAAAAGACAAAAAAAAAGAAATGGATGACTATCTAAACTCATGGGAATCACCAAAGATCAACCAAAAAAGATCAACAGCTTAAACAGACCCATAAGATATAAGGAAATTGAAACAGCAATACAAAACCTCCCAACTAAAAAAAGCCCAGGCCCAGATAGATTTACAACAGAATTCTACCAGACATTTAAAGAGGACCTACAACCAAAATAACTTAAGTGATTCAAAAGGATAGAAAGAGGTGAAGGCTCCCAGAAGCGAGGCAGAGCCTCTGAACCCAGGTTTCTTTCCTTACTAGGACTCCAGTGTGCAGAGGGGATGTGGCCCAGGGGTGTCTGGCCAGAGTAGTGATTTCAGGTGGATGTAGAGCCATGTCTTCCGCCTCCATCTGGAATGGATTGTAGAGACACAGACCTGTGTGAGGACTACCAGTCCCCATTTGATTTTGATGCAGGTGTGAACAAAAACTACCTCTACTTGTCATGCAGTGGAGATTCCTCTCCACCCGGATCACCTACGCAGAGCTGGGGTCTGCTGAAGACGGAGCCAGTGCCTGAGGAAGGAGAGGACGCTGTTGCCCCTCTCAGTGCGGCAGAGACCCTGTCAGAGGAGGAGCAGGATGACCTGAGACGGGAACTCGCTAAGGTAGAAGAAGAAATTCAAACTCTGTCCCAAGTGATAGCAGCAAAAGAGAAGCATCTAGCAGAGATCAGGCGGAGACTTGGCATCAGTTCACTTCAGGAACTCAAGCGGAACACTGCCAAAGGGTGGCAAGATGTGACAGCAACGTCCGCATACAGGAAGACATCTGAGACCTTGTCTCACTCAGGCCGCACAGAAGGCTTCAGCTGCATTTTCATGTTGGCTCAGTCATCACCAAAAAGCTGGAAGACGTAAAAAACTCCCCAATTTTCAAATCATTTGAAGAAAAGGTTGAAAACTTAAAGTCTAAAGTAGGGGGAACCAAGCCCGCTGGCGGAGATTTGGGAGATGTCTTGAATTCCACTGCGAATGCTACAGGTGCCACCACAGAGCCACCTCCGGAACCGGCGCAGCAGAGGCCATGAGGCTCCTACCTTTGTTCTGCAGCCCACTGCCAGATGCTGTGAGTGAGATCCAGGCACATCTTGTCAACATGCACAGCTGCAGAGTTCTACCACATGTGCTTTTATTTGGCTTTACATATTTCTTTTACCAAATAGTTTGTGAGTTAAACAAACTGAAACTACCTCCACCTCTATTCCAGAGAACACCCTTTGTTTAGGAAACAGCACCACAAAGAGAGCCTTGCAGTTCCTGGGTTGCTCACTAGAATGGGGGGGGGGGGAGCTGTAGTGGACCACTGCTCTCCAACTTACAAAAGTCACTCTGCATCCGGGATGCCGATTTGATCTTTGTTTTCCGTAAGAATTTCTTTTTTTTCTTTTTGAATCTGCATATTTGATTTCTAACTGAAATTGTTCTTTTAAATCTTCTAAATTTTGATTATTAAAAGTTTTGGCATTGTTTCTACTTTTAAAGGAGGAACTGTTGACATTTTTTTTCTTGAGTAAACACTGATTTTGTATAAGGCACAGCTCTACTTCTAGTTTGCTACAGTTCTGTGACAGTGTACACAGAAAGTCAAACTACTCAATGGCATGAGAGTGGGTTCTCTTTCCACATCCTTGCTAAATGTCATTTGTGAGCCATTTCTGTATATTGATTATTATGCCACTTATATCGTTTTTGTAATCAATTAAATTTTTTTTAATTTTCAAGTAAAATAATAAAATAACATTGTGAGCCAAGCATATTGCATTACTATAAGTTGAAATAGGAGCACACTCATCACTATTAGTTTCAAAATTCTGAAAAGTCTTTAGTAGGTCTAGATAGCTATAAAAATGCTAAAGTCTTTTACTTTAGGAGAACCACTGCTGTCTCCATATATTAAAAAAAAAAAAAACAGATAGGAACAGAGGTGTGGTGGTTTGAATGAGTGTCCCCCATGGGCTGTAAGTATTCAGACATTTGTCTCCAGGTGGTGGCAATGTTTTTGGAAGTCTTAGAAGGTGTGCCCGTGCTAGAGGAAGTACGTTATTGGGGCCAGGCTTAGTGAGTTTAACAAGCCTCGTGGTCTCCAGTCGCTCTCTCTGCTTCCTGTGCTCATTGCAAGATGTAACCCTCGGCTTGCTGCTCCAGATCCAGCCGCCATGCCTCCCACCACAATGGACTCTAATTCCCTGGAACCGTCAATCATAAACTCAAATAAACTCTTCCTTTTATAAGTTCCTTTGGTCATGGTGTTTTATCACAGCAACAGAAAAGTGACAAATGCAAGAGGGAAATCTCCCAAACTTCTTCTATGAAGCCAGCATCAGTCTAAATCCAAAACCAGGCAAAGATACAACCAAAAAAGAAAAATATAGACTCATTTCCTTAATGAATATAGATGCAAAAATTCTCAACAAAATACTTGCGCCAGGCATGGTGGCACATGCCTTTAATCCTAGCACTCGGGAGGCAGAGGCAGACGGACCTCTGTGAGTTCAAGACCTGGTCTTGAGCGAGTTCCAAAACAGCTGGGGCTACAGGGATACAGGAAGACCCTGTCTCAAAAGACACGCATAAAAAAAAAAAAAAAAAAAAAAAAAAACCAACTTGCAAACCAAATACAAGCATACATCAAAAAGATCATCCACCATAATCAAGTCAAATTTATTCCAGAGATGCAGGGACGGTTCAACATACATAAGTCAATAAATGTCATAAATCATATAAATGGACTCAAAGACAAACACTACATGGTCATATCAATTGATACAGAAAAGGCCTTTGAAGCCAGGTGTGGTGGCGCACGCCTTTAATTCTAGCACTTGGGAGGCAGAAGCAGGCAGATCTTTGTGAGTTCAAGGCCAGCCTGGTCTACAGAGAGAGCTCCAGGCCAGCTGGGGCTACAGGGAAACCCTGTCTTGAAAAGACGAAAGAAAGAAAGAAAGAAAGAAAGAAAGAAAGAAAGAAAGAAAGAGAGAGAGAGAGAGAGAGAGAGAGAGAGAGAGAAAGAAAGAAAGAAAGAAAGAAAGAAAGAAAGAAAGAAAGAAAGAAAGAAAGAAAGAGAAAGAAAGAAAGAAAGAAAAAGGCCTTTGATAACATTCAATATGCCTTTATGTTTAAAGTCCTAGAGGGAATTGTACTGGAGGGAACATACCTCAACATAATTAAAGCTGTACACAACAAATCCACAACTAACATCATTCTAAGTTAGAAGCATTCCCCTTAAAGTCAGGAATCTGGCAAGGCTGCCCCCTATCTCCACTCCTTTTCGATATAGTGCATGAAATTCTTGCTAGAGCAGTAAGATAAGAGAAGGAAATCAAAGAATTACTAACTAGAAAAGAAGAGGTAAACTATCCCTTTTTGCAGATGACATGATATTATATCTAAGTGATACCAAAAATTCCACCAAAAAACTCCTAGAAACAACAGTTTCAGTAAAGTGGCAAGTTACAAAATTAATCTACAAAAATCAGTAGCCTTTCTATATGCCAATAACAAGTGATTGGAGGAGTACATGGAGACCCTCCCATTCACAATAGCCTCAAAAATAATTAATTAATTAATTAATTAATTAATTAATTAAATAGCTCAGAATAAACCTGATCAAAGACATTAAAGACCTCTACAATGAAAATTTTAAATCTTTGAAGAAGGAGACAGAAGACAGCAAAAGATGGAAAGACCTCCCATGCTCATGGATTGGAAGACTATAGTAAAAATGACCATCCTACCCATAGTAATATATAGATTCAATGCAATCCCAATCAAAATCCCCATGATTTTCTTCACAGAATTAGGAAAAAAATCCTAAAATTCATATGGAAACACAAAAGATCCCAGATAGCCAAAGCAAGCAACCCTAAACACAAAGAGCAATGGGGGGGGGTGTTACTATACCAGATTTCAAACTATTTTACAAAGCTATAGTCACAAAAACAGCATGACACTGGCACAAAAATAGACCCATAGATCAATGGAACAAAATTGAAGACCCAAACTTGAGTACATGCAATTTCAGCCACCCGATGTTTGACAAAGTGGCCAAAAACACTCAGTGGAGGAAAGGCAGTATCTTCAGCAAATGGTGCTGGCAAAACTGGATCACCACTTATAGAAGAACAACATTAAACCCATACCTTTCACCTCGCATAAAAGTCAAATCTAAATGGATCAAAGACCTCAATGTGAAACCTGAAACTCTGAAAATGTTAGAAGAAAACATTATCAGTAACCTACAAGATATAGGTGTATGAAAAGACTTTCTAAATCAGACAGTAGTTGTGCAGGAAATAAGGTCAACAATCAATGAGTGGGACCTCATTAAACTGAAAAGGTTCTGTACAGCAAAAGAAACAATCAAAGAAGGGAAGAGAAAACTCACAGAGTGGGAGGAAATCTTAACCAGTGACACATCTGACAGATGTTTAACATCCAGAGTATAAAAATTACTCTTAGCCAGGTATGGTGGTGCACGCTTTTAATCCTAGCACTTGGGAGGCAGCGACAGGCGGATCTTTGTGAGTTCAAGGCCAGCCTGGTCTACAAGGTGAGTTCCAGGACAGCTGGGGCTACAGGGAGACCCTGTCTCGAAAAGACCAAAAAAAATTATTCAAAAAACAAATGACCCAATTAAAATATGGGCTAAAGATGTGAACAGAATTCTCAAGTAAAACTGGCTAAGAAACGTCTTAAAAATTGTTCAACATAATCAGCAAGTAAGGAAATGCAAATTAAAACCACTTTAAGATTTCATCTTACCCTGGTAAGACTGGCTATGATCAAGAAAACAAATGATCCCAAATGCTGGAGAGGTTGTGGGGAAAGGGGAACACTCATTCACTGCCGGTAGGATTGCAATCCTGATGGAAAGCAGTGTGGAGAACTCTTAAAAGACTAAAAATGAACTTACCATTTGACCCAGTCATACTACTCGAGAGTGTATGTATACCCAAAGGCTTCATCCTATTGCAGAGATACATGCACAACCATTGCAGCTCTTTTCACAATACCGAAGAGCTGGAAGCAACCCAAGTGTCCCTCAGCTGATGAGTGGATAATGAAAAAGTGGCACACTTACACAATGGAGTTCTTTTTTTTAATTTTATTTATTTCTGTATGTGTATGAATGTACTGTCTGCATGCAAGTCTGTGCACCCGTGTCATGCAATGCTGCAGAGGTCAGAAGAGGGTATCGGATTCCCCTGGAACTGGAGTTCTCCTGGAATTGGAGTTTCCGACGGTTCTCGGCCGCCATGTGGGTGCTGGGGATCGAACCCAGGTCCTCTGCAAGAGCGGTCGGTGCTCTTAACTGCTAGGCCATCTCTCCAGCCCCCCACAATGGAGTTCTATGCAGGGGCAAAGAAAGATGACATGATGAAATTTGCAGGTAAATAGATGGAACTAGAAACTTATGCTAAGTGAAGTGACACAGACTCAGAAAAACAAATGATGTATGTTGTCCCTCATTTGTGGATCCTAGCACCAAATCCTTAAGTATATACCCAGATGTAACAGCCAGGAAGGGAAAGGGAAAGAGGGAGGCTGAGACAGAAGGCTAGTAGATGACAGGTGTTACTGAGGGGGAAATGGATAAAATCAGGGTATCTAAATGGGAGGGGAAAGGAAAGATTATAAAAGGAAAGATGGGGATAAAAGGGGAAAAAAGATCCCAAGAGAAGTGGGGCCATGGGAGACTGGCAGTACCAAGGGAGAAATGGGGACACTTTAAATGGAGAAGACATGGAGGGAAGACCAGACAGGTAAAGGGAGAGAGGGGGGTAAATAATGCCTTGCTGGGATTAAAAAAAAAAAAACTGAGAGAATCCTATTAGCCTACTAAGCTATTGACAAATTACACATACAATACTCTATATGAGTCCATAAGCAAAGATAAATGCCGCTTATCAAGAAACCGTGCCAGACAGGAGAAACCTTCCTTTGAGTCATTGGCCAGAGTAGTCCAAGAGACTCCCCAAATTACACAGGCTATATTGCCTGAGCCCTTGACTGCCTCCCAGAACCCATTGCTGAAAACAGGACTGTGTTAGTCACTTTACTGTTGCTGTGATAAAACACCATGACCAAAGGAACTTATAAAAGGAAGAGTTTATTTGAGCTTACGATTGACGGTTCCAGGGAATTAGAGTCCATTGTAGCAGGAGGCATGGCGGCTGGAGCTGGAGCAGCAAGCCGAGGGTCACATCTTGCAATGAGCACAGGAAACAGAGAGAGCGACTGGAGACCACAAAGCTTGTTAAACGCACTAAGCCTGCCCCGAGTGACATACTTCCTCTAGCATGGCCACACCTTCTAAGACCTCCAAGAACAGTGCCACCAACTGGAGACAAAATGTCTGAATACCTAGAGCCTATGGGGGACACTCATTCAAACCACCACATTCCACTCCCTGACCCCCATAGGCTCCTGTCCATACAAAATGCAAAATGCACTTAGTCCAACCTTAAAAGTCCCCATAGTCTTTACCAGTTTCAATACCATTCAAGTCTACAGTCCAAAGTCTCTTCTGAGACTCAGGCTAGTCTCCTAACTGTAAGCTCCTGTAAAATCAAAAGGCAAATTACAAACTCCCAACGTACAGTGGAACTGAATACACATTCCCATTCCAAAAGGGAGGAATAGAGGCATAGTGAGGAAATACTGGACCAAAACAAGACTGAAAAGCAGCAGGGCAAGCACCAAGTCCAGTAGTTCCATGTGCGACTGCTGGGACTTGACTTCCAAAGAGCTTAGATGCCTCAGCTCTTCCAGCTTTGCTTGCAACATACATCTCTTTCTTAGGCTGGTACCACTCCCTGTATGCAGCTCTGCTTGGCAAATATCTCACAGGTCTGGCATCTTAAAACTCTTCTTGGGGTCTCTGCTGCCAACCAGACTTCACATTCACAGCTTCATGTAATGGCCTATCAGGGCCTTCTTTATGCAGGGACACCCCTGCTGCACTCTGCCTGACCTTGGCAGCTCTCTGAAACCGTGGAGGAAGAACTGAAGACCCCTTCACTCTTGCAAACTTCATGCCTCTAAAGCCAGCACCACGTGAATGAAACTGCCGAGTTTGGCTGCAAGTTTGGGATGGACCCTGGCCTATTTCAACCACATTTGCAACTTTTCTCTGCCCTGAACTTGGAGCAGAAAACCCTTTCAGTATTTTCCTTTCAAAAGTTTGAGGATTAGCTGGGTGTGGTCTTGCCCTGAAGGTACTATTTCTGTTGTTTACTTGTAAATCTCGAGGCCCTTCCTTAATCACTTTAATCTCCTTATGAAAGGGAGCCTCTCCTTCACATGCCTTGGCCCCACCTTTAATCTTCCTAGTGCAGTTATCAGATCCAAACTGTACATTCTGCATTTCTTTCTGCCCCATCTGCTCTTCTTCACTGTAGATCTGTACAATATTCACCATTAAAAGCCATGCCACCATTTCTACGTTAGGCTGTCTTGAAATATCCTCTGCCAAAGACATTAGTCCATTGCTTTTCAACTTAGCATCAGGCAAGCATTTGGGCTGTGGGCAAACTGCTGCCAGACTCTTTATCAAAATATCCCAGTTGCTGCCTAAGTCTTTATTTTCCTCTGGAACTACATTTTTTGCAGCAATGCTTTCTTCCAGGCTTCTACTAGAATGGCCCCTTAAGCTCTGCTTAAAGTAGTCAACAGCTTTTCTAGCCCAAAGTTCCAAAGTCTTCCACATTTCTCCAAACATCCACATGGTCAGGTTCTTCACAGCCAACAGCCCACTCTCTGGTACCAAATAACTGTATTAGTCACTTTTCTGTTGCTGTGATAAAACACCATGACCAAAGGAACTTATAAAAGGAAGAGTTTATTTGAGCTTACAATTGACAGTTCCAGGGAATTAGAGTCCATTGTGGTGGGAGGCATGGCAGCTGGAGCTGGAGTAGCAAGCCGAGAGTCACATCTTGCAATGAGCACAGGAAGCAGAGAGAGCAACTGGAGACCACAAGGCTTGTTAAACTCCCTAAGCCTGCCCCCGGTGACATACTTCTTCTAGCACGGCCACACCTTCTAAGACCTCCAAGAATAGTGCCACCAACTGGAGACAAAATGTCTGAATACTTAAAGTCTGTGGGGGACACTCATTCAAACCACCACAAGGACATACTTCGGAGATCGGAGCTTGAGCCATGGAGCTGTATCTGACCTGGAAGCCACCACCCCTGAAGGCTAGCTCTCAGCCGTGGAGATCACTATGCAAGCCACTAAGGGATAACATAAATCAGTGGTCCAACATCAGCCTCAAGACCAAATATCCACGTCAATGACCAGCACAGCATACATCAGGGCAATAGCAGCACTTCTACCTTGGGGAAAATCAGTGGCTGACCAATTGGACCTAAAGCCCACTCAGTAGGAGGAAACTCATGTGGGGTATTGTTAACATAGCCAGATGCACACAAGTGGAGAGATCATAGGTCCTAGACACCCCAAGGTTGACACATCCCTAGGCTAAGGTAACATTTTACTAACTACAAGAGAAGTATCCTTGTATTTACAGACAAATACCTCAGATGCCACTCGGAAATTTTGTACCAGATAATAGTACAGAGTCCCACAACTGGACACACACAGACATGGTCTGTGAATGGCTCATGCCTAGGTGTCACATCTACAATGCAACTTCTACACATGGGACCCTGTTCTCATGAACCTCAGCATGTACAAGACCCATGCAAGCTCAGCTAAACAAAAACCTAACGCAGAACTGAAGAAATACTCATTTCTGAGTATTTGTGAATATTTCTGAGCAGAGCCCAGCCTTGGGTGAGGAAATATAGCAGCAGATGGGGGTCAGGTGAGGAAGACCTGGCCTTCTCTACAAAAGAGTCTGGATAAGCTAAGTAGAGCTCAGGGGACGAGCTGGCACTGAGGAGTGAACAGGGAGAGTGAACTGGCACAGTAGACCCTAGCAGGAATGACAGGTGTGAGTTGGGGGTGGGGAGCCTGCAGGAGGTGCCAAGGGAGAAGCAGGTATAATGTTGATTAAAACTGACTGAAAATTATGTATCAAATACATAAAATTTTCAATTAAAAAGTAAATAAATATAAAGAAGAAAATGAAATCTAAATTTTTATTTTAAAAAAAAGCCCCCCAGCCGGGCATGGTGGTGCATGCCTTTAATCCTAGCAGTTGGGAGGCAGAGGCCGGCAGATCTTTGTGAGTTCAAGGCCAGCCTGGTCTACAGAGTGAATTCCAGGACAACTGGGGCTACAGGGAGACCCTGTCTCGAAAAGACCAAAAAATAAAATAAAATAAAATAAAATAGCCCCTGAAAAAGCATGTGTTGAAAACTGAATCTCCATGCAAGAGAGATCTTGGGTGGGATCCATTAGAAAAGGACCTTGGGGCTATGCCTGAGTGAATGAAATGACACAACTCTTCAGGAAGAAAAGGATGGCTCAGCCCTTCCCTCTCTATCTCCCACATTCTGTCGTACTGTGTGATGCCTCCACCATATTTTGATAAAGCTTGAGGGCCCTCACCAGATGCAGCCCCTTGATTATGAAACTGTTAGAAATAAAGGGCTGAGCCGGGCGTGGTGGCGCACGCCTTTAATCCTAGCACTTGGGAGGCAGAGGCAGGCGGATCTTTGTGAGTTCAAGGCCAGCCTGGTCTACAAAGTGAGTTCCAGGACAGCTGGGGCTACAGGGAGACCGTCTTCAAAAGACAAAAACAAACAAACAAACAAAAAAAACCCCCCAAACTAACCAGCATATTAAATGTAATCCCAATCAGATTTTCAGAGCTCCTTGTGTATGTAAATAGATAAGGCATCTCTAAAATGTACATGAGAATGCCAGTTACAATTTGAGCAAAGAGAGTACTTGACNAAAAAAAAAAAAGAAAGAAAGAAAGGGCTGGAGAGATGGCCTAGTGGTTAAGAGTGCCAACCGCTCTTGCAGAGGACCCAGGTTCGATCCCCAGCACCCACATAGTGGCTGAGAACTGTCTTTAACTCCAGTTCCAGGGGAATCCCTCTTCTGACTTCCTCACTTCCTACATGCATACAGTACATTCATACACATACAAAAATAAATAAAATTTAAAAAAAAAGAAAGAAATCTCTGCTCTTATAAGTTACCCAGAATCAGTTATTCATTAAACTAGAACAAAACAGAGCAGAACCATCATAAAAGTCTAGGAAAAAAAACCAGGGGTCCATATGAAAAGAAATCCACCATAGACTGAAAAGAAGTTTCCCATGTGGACCCAGGAGAGACATCCGGGGCAGTCAGGGGTCACCGTGGTGACCTGAGGTCAGAGGGACATCTCCTTAGAGAGAGTCATCTAAGACACAAAACCTCCGCAGAGGGTCAAGGCCATTCTCTGGGCCACCTCACACGGGTTACCATGGCCCAAGAGCTGGCTAAATTCTCTGAGGAAGGAGAGAGACTCAGGCATCAGACTCATTCTAAGTGCATCACCTCCTGTTTGTCCACAGAGGCAGTGGCACAGGCCTCCATTTGAGCCACCAACACTACAGTCACAAAACAGTGACCCTTACCTGTATCTCAAATGACACTAACCTCTCCTGCCAGTGAATCTTCAGTAACCAGAATCTGAGGCTCATAGAGAGGATGATGCTGTCCCAGAACAACAGCAGGCTCCACAAAGGCCAGGTCAAGAGGAAATGTGCAGGGAAGAATGAGTGTGAGGTCTCCAGCCCTGTCTTTTCCTACAAGAGTGACTCTGGTTGGCTGTGATGTGTAAGTGACCTTCGGTTCCTTCTATACCCTCCCTTGAAAATTTCATTGTTGAGGACAGAAAATTACATAAGCAATAAGGACAGGGACATCCTTCAGAGCCTAGAGAGAATGTGCTTAGATCCAGAGGCTACATTACCTTGCTCTTGTCTTAGTTCTGATCTGTACCACATGTTTGATCTTGGGCAACAGCTTCCTGAGTGTCAGTTTCCTCATCTGTAAACTGTAACACAAAACCTCTATATTAAAATCGTTGTTTGGAGGTTAAAGGAGTTAAGCCTTAGTACAGGATCCTACACAGAATCAAGGCTTAATCCACTGTAATCAAATGGTACTCTTCCATAAACTTTGTTCTCTGATGTTAAATGGAATGGAACCATGGGAAGAATTTTATTGTACCACTACCAATCGTAGGAGCTTTGTTGGCTTAAGCTTGTGTCAGATTCTAAATCTGCACAATAGGGCGGCACCACCTACCCTTCTTTGAGATAGAGAAATCAGATGAGACATCGGCATAGTGATTCCCACTGTGCCTGACACAGAGAAGGCTCAAAAGAAAGAGTCATTTACATTCATTAATAATTACCCTTAGGTTGATGGAGAGGACCTAATCTCTAGGCCTGTCATAGGCTGGAACAGAAGAAATAGAGGAAGACACACTAAAAGGAAAATGACAGGATGTGGCACAGACTACATGTGGATGAATCTAAGACTTAGGAGTAAGGCTAAGGTTTCCCAACAGGAAAAGAGCCCCTTGCCAGCACCAGCAGCGTGGTAAGGATGCCAAGATGACGACAACCCTTACCAGGAATTCAGTAGTTGTTCCTTCAACCCTGGCTATGCCCATCCCTTGAAGGCCCTTGTGATTTCCCCAGAACTGACCTGGGCCTCCTTTCTCTTCTTATAGCAAAAGAACCCCTTTCAGGTCTCCCTATGGGGACCATCTCGGGCCCATGACTGGAGTCCTGGTTGGGGTGGCTCTGTTAGCCTTTCTGGGCTGTTTCCTGCTCCTCACAAGGACTGGCAGTTATCAAGCTTTCTTCCTACATGATTCCATGCCAGGATGGCCAGATCAGGAGGAAGGAGACCCCATTAACTCGTTCCGCCTTCCCCAACCCCGACTTCCCGTATATGTCTTCCCACTCACCCTAGAATCTCCTCCCTTACCAGATGCTGACCAACAGCTTTCTTTTTTTTTTTTTTACTTATTTCCGTATGTGTATGAATGTATTGTCTGCATGCAAGTCTGTGCACCCATGACGTGCAACGCCGCGGAAGTCAGAAGAGGGTGTCGGACTCCCCTGGAACTGGAGTTCTCCTGGAATTGGAGTTTCAGACGGCTCTCGGCCGCCATGTGGTTGCTGGGGATCGAACCCGGGTCCTCTGCAAGAGTGGTCGGCGCTCTTAACCGCTAAGCCATCTCTCCAGCCCCCAACAGCTTTTTATGGAGAATTTAGATACAACTAGGGACCCCTGCTGGCTTTTGATCTGGTCCCCAAAGCTGTAGTGTTCCCTGGAAATTAGTGCTCAAAACTCAGTATCTTGCACTGTTTACTATAATACACCACAAGGTGAGGGGATTACAACCCAGGATATGGCCCTTGCTGAGGTCATAGGCAGAATAGAGAAGCCTGGATGGGCTGATAGAGTCAGCAACCTCCATGACTTAAACATTATCCATGGCCCTTGTGTGATATGGCATGCCAGGTACCAAGCAGGATAGCAGGTCCTAGATTTCCATTTATGTCTCTCCAAGGGAGGAGGACAGAAGCAATAAAGCCACTGTCCACATCCAGCTTCTTAAGACCCTTGCTTACATCTCCTCTCCTGGGTGTGCTCTCCTATCATGGAACTGATAAAGGTCTCCATGCCTCTCCTGGGATATAGGGTCCCTTCCTTAGCCCCATCTTCCCTCCCTAAAAGCTGTGACCTTTCCTGCACTTATGGAGACATGAAGAAAGTAAATATAGGAAGTGATATCTGGCCTGTCATAGACCAGAACCTTCTAGGCTCAGACTAGTACTTGTTCAAAGAGGTCCGAGCCTTGATGACCCTCCCTTCCTGTCCCCTTACATCTGCTCTCTCTCACCAACACAGCCCCCTATCACGGCCTCAGGGCAGTCATTCCTATCTATGAGGTGAGGATTATGAATGTTCTGAACCCGAAGACCCAAGGGAGACTCAAGACCTGCCCCACATCACACTTGGATGAATTTTGAGATTCAAGAAATTGCATGGAAAAGGCAATTGGGTGGGGTGATGTGATCACAGGATGGAGGAGCCTGGAAACAGAGCCCCTGAATATAACCAGGACACAGAAGAAAGCATCCCCAGGTACCCCAGAACCTGAGAGATACTACATGCTGTTCTGGGGAGAGTACAGGGCTCAAAAGCCATTTCATTTTTCATAGGAAAACTTGATGAAAACATTTATGGCTGGATCAACCACACAGCCCATGTGCCTTCTTATTGTCCTTCAGAAATTGCTGTGTATGGGACAAAGGGAAGTATCCTTAGCACCCGGATAGTGGAGCATGGGAGTAAGGGAGGGAAGAAGGAGGGATAGGAAGGAGGGATAGGAGGAAGGGAGGAGGGAGGGATAGGAGGGAGGGATAGGAGGGAAGGATAGGAGGGAGGAGGGAGGGATAGGAGGGAGGGGGAGGG
>VZQC01006518.1:934828-1036792 GCA_009823505.1 Rhizomys pruinosus
GGGAGGGAAGGAGGGAGGGAGGGGAGGGGAGGGAAGAGAGGGGGAGGGAAGGGAGGGGGGAGGGAGGGAGGGGAGGGAGGGAGGAGGGAGGGATAGGAGGGAGGAAGGAGGGAGGGATAGGAGGGAGGGAGGAGAGGGGGAGAGGGAGGAAGGAGGAGGGAGGAGGGAGGGGGAGAGGGAGAGAGAGAAGGAGGGAGACAAGAGGAAGAGGCAGACAGGAAGAGACAGACAGATGGGGTGAGGGAGGAAGGAAGTAATACAGACAAAAGAAAGAAAAGCAGATGAAAGGCAGGAGGAAGAAATGGTTCAGTAGGTAAGAATGCTTGCTGCTCAAGCATAAAGACCTAACTTCAAATCTTCAGAGTCAGGCAGGGTCTTGTGTGCCTGCTGCCCTAGCACTGGGGAATGGAGACAGGCAGATAGTTGGAGCTTGTTGGCCAGCTGGCTAGGCTAGCTACACCCCCTGTTTAGTGACCGATTCTGTCTCAAATGACTAAGGCAGAGAATGATAGGATATCCGACATCCTTTTTTGGCCTCCACTTGCACACATGTGGGTGCTCAGACTTATACACACACACACACACACACACACACACACACACAAAGAAGGAAATGAACTACTGCTACATGCTACAACATTAAACATTATTCCTAAGCAAAACAAATCAGTGACAAAAAAAAAATCCTGTGGCATGATTTTTTTTTTTTTTGAGACAGACAGGGTCTCCCTGTAGTCCCAGCTGGCCTGGAACTCACTCTGTAGACCAGGCTGGCCTTGAACACACAGAGATTTACCTGCCTCTGCCTCCGGAGTGCTAGGATTAAAGGCGTGCACCACCACACCTGGTGGCATGATTTAATTATATGTGATCGCAGTATCACCAGAATAGGAAAACATGCAGAGACAAACTGATGGTTTTCCTGTGGCTGTGGAGATTTGAGGACAACTGCGACTGACTGCTAATGGATACAGAGTTTCTTTTAAGACTGATTAAAGTTTTGTTTTTGTTTTGATGATAATTGTACAATTCTGTGTATATACTGAAAACCACTCAATCAGATATTAGTGGATGACTTTGATGATATATGAAGTATACTCAAATAATGCTACAAGTTAATAAATATGAGAAAATGTTCACAGATGCCACTGTCTTAAGAATTTGGGGGAGGGGCTGGAGAGATGGATCACCAGTTCAGAGAACTAGCCGCTCTTGCAGATCTGGGTTTAGTTCCCAGCACCCACATGGCAGCTAAGAACACTCCATAGCCAGGCGTAGTGGCGCACGCCTTTAATCCTAGCACTTGGGAGGCAGAGGCAGGCGGATCTTTGTGAGTTCAAGGCCAGCCTGGTTTACAGAGTGAGTTCCAGGACAGCTGGGGCTACAGGGAGACCCTGTCTCGAAAAGACCAAAAAAAAAAGAGCTGTCCATAACTCCAGGTCCAGGGAATCCGATGCCCTCTTATGACTTCCTCAGGCATTTCACTTACACACATGCAGGCAATATACTCATACACATAAAATCAAAATATTTTAATTAATAATAAAATATTTGAAAAAATAATTTCCTATATATACTATTAGGTACTTCTATACTTGATCATCAATGAGCAATTAAATTCCTGAGGTAAAGGACAGTGTCTATTATGTTTACTTCTATTTTTAACATTTTGTCATTTTGTTTCCTTCTGAATCCCAGCCTTCTTCTAGTATCAATGTCTCTGTTTGGAGAGCTTCCTTGAGCCACTCTATAAGGACAGAAACAGGGTCTCTTGATCTTACATTAGTTACTTTTATCATGACTGTGACCAAAATACCTGACAAAACAATTTAAGGGAGGAAAGGTTTATTCCGCTCAAATGGTAGAGTCCATTGTCTCTTGGCCTCATGTGCTCGGGCAGATCACCACGGTGGCGGGACCATGTAGTAGCAGAACATCTCACCTCATGTGCTCGGGCAGATCACCACGGTGGCGGGACCATGTAGTAGCAGAACATCTCACCTCATGTGCTCGGGCAGATCACCACGGTGGCGGGACCATGTAGTAGCAGAACATCTCACCTCATGTGCTCGGGCAGATCACCACGGTGGCGGGACCATGTAGTAGCAGAACATCTCACCTCATGTGCTCGGGCAGATCACCACGGTGGCGGGACCATGCAGTAGCAGAACATCTCACCTCATGTGCTCGGGCAGATCACCACGGTGGCGGGACCATGTAGTAGCAGAACATCTCACCTCATGTGCTCGGGCAGATCACCACGGTGGCGGGACCATGCAGTAGTAGAACATCTCACCTCATGTGCTCGGGCAGATCACCATGGTGACAGGACTATGCAGTAGCAGAACATCTCACCTCGTGCTCGGGCAGATCACCATGGTGACAGGACTGTGCAGTAACAGAACATCTCACCTCATGTGCTCGGGCAGATCACCATGGTGACAGGACTGTGCAGTAACAGAACATCTCACCTCATGTGCTTGGGCAGATCACCATGGTGGCGGGACTATGCAGTAACAGAACATCTCACCTCATGTGCTCGGGCAGATCACCATGGTGACAGGACTATGCAGTAACAGAACATCTCACCTCATGTGCTTGGGCAGATCACCATGGTGGCGGGACTGTGCAGTAGCAGAACATCTCACCTCATGTGCTCGGCAGATCACCGTGGTGACAGGACCATGCAGTAGCAGAACATCTCACCTCATGTGCTCGGGCAGATCACCATGGTGACAGGACTATGCAGTAGCAGAACATCTCACCTCATGTGCTCGGGCAGATCACCACGGTGATGGGACTATGCAGTAGCAGAACATCTCACCTCATGTGCTTGGGCAGATCACCATGGTGGCAGGGTTATTTAGTAGCAGAACATCTCACCTCATGGCAGTCAGAAAACACAAAGAGAAGAAGGGGCCAGGGACAAAAATACCCATAAGAAGCTGTCAATGCTGAACTACTTCATCTAGCTAGGGCCCACCTCAAGTCTCAACCTGCCATGACAGTGCCACTGGTTGGGAATCGAGTCTCCAGCACATGAGCCTGCTATAAACACTTCATATCCAAACCACACCATCCTTCCTCAGAAAATGTCCTTTATTTTCCCATTCCTGGCATAGAGTTACCCTAAGAGTGGTTGTCCATTTGAGTGTCAACTTGGCAGAGTTGTATGTATTTCCTGTCTGGTTGTCCTCTTCCAAGCTTACACCCTCGCGCTTTGCCCAGCATTCTAAATTTCAAGCAAAGCCACACCTAAGTGATGACAATGTTAACTTGTGCCTGGCATGGTGGTCCATGCCTTTAATCCCAGCATTCAGGAGGTAGAAGCAGGTGGATCTCTGTGAGTTCAAGGTCAGGGTAGTCTACATATAGAATTCTAGGCCAGCTGGGGCTACAGGGAGACCCTGTCTCCAAAAAAAATTAGGGCTGGAGAGATGGCCTAGCGGTTAAGAGCACTGACTGCTCTTGCAGAGGACCCAGGTTCGATTCCCCAGCACCCACATGGCAGCTGAGAACCGTCTTTAACTCCGGTTCCAGGGGAATCTGATGCCCTCTTCTGACCTCTATGGCATTGCACGACACGGGTGCACAAACCTACATGCAGACAGTACATTCATACACATACGAAAATAAATTTTAAAAAATTAAGATGTTAACTTGTAAATAATCTTCCTTTGGAGTTACACATCTAGGTACTTTCAAAAAGCAACAGTACATTTAATGTCCCCTTGTTTTTTAGTTCTGCACATAACACAAGGTATATAAAGTACTGTGTGATTTAGCTTGAAGAAAATATATCTAAAAGACCACAGGAACTTGGAAGGGACTGAGAAGGTAGCTCAGTGGCAGAGCATTTGGTCTCCATATGTGAGGCCCTCGGGGAAGGGAGAAGGGGAGAGAGGAAAAGAATGAGAAAAGAGAAGGGGGGGGCTATAGAGAAATCTTAACTACGGGCACTAGCCCCAGTAGGTCAAGGTTGCAATTTTCCAGCCAGAGAAGAAAAAAGAGAAGCCCTTCCTTCTTTCTCTCCCCATTAAAGCACTTTTCTAGACCTAGATGGAGCTTTGAGGAGATAGCCCCTCCTACCTTCCAGGGTACCAGCCCTTAAACTGCTTTCTTCCTCAGCAACTTCCCTCTTAATATTGGTTTTTAAATACAGAGCAACAGGCTTGGGCCCGGTAACCCAGTAACACCACCATCTCAGCCTGTGCCCCGCTCCCTGGACATGTTATACTTGCTACCCCTCAACACTCTCACAGACTACAGGACAAAGCAGAAGAGTAGTTCTGCGATTTTATTTGGTTACACAAAGGGATCTGATGTTTTTCCAGTCCAGCTGGGTGAGATCAATCTCTGGAGGCAAGCAGGAGACATAAGAGGAAGCCAAAAGGAGGACCTCGACTAGAAGGAGTTCCTCGACTAGAGTGCCCTGTGCCAACAACCTGAGACTTAGAATCTAAGTCGTTGGGGAACTCAGTCACTCGGATGCTCCCAATATGCTGAAAATGTGTTAAAACGTCGTGATGTTTACGAGCGCAGCCCATGAGAAGGAAGGTGGTATTGAGCTTCCCTATAAGGAAGAAAGGGAAGAATCAGGGACACTTTCAAAACTCAAGAATCCTGCTCTCTTCCCGGAGGGCCCTCACCAACCAGGACACCTGTTCTCCCACCGGCAACCCGGGCACCAGATCTATACCTCTTCCTGCTTGGAATTCACATGCCTGTCTCCTATATCCCCAATCCCACCTCTGGATCCCACAGCCTTTCTCAGATGCACAAAGGCACTAGACATCATAGTTTGGTAAAACTTCTCTCACCTGCCTCAAATTTTAAGGTGGAACTGTAACAGTTAGTAATGGTGGCCGGGCAGGCCTCATTGCTGACAAAGTTTGGAAGACATTCCATGTCGTGCCTGCCCACACACGTTGGACACCTCTGTTTAGCCACTGCTTTAGACTTAAGAGCCATAGCCTTAAGTTTCACAAAAGGCTCCAAGTTAGTTATATTGTTGCAAAGAAAGGTCCTGCAGACACGGCTATAGAAGGCAATGGACATTCCAGGTGGAGAAACCAGATAGGAGATTTGCGGAGGGTGAGATGGAGTAGAGCTGCAGCCTTTATAACTCACAACTCCCCTAGCGTTCCCTGAGGGGCAGAGGATTAAAGAGGTCTAATCAGTTCCAGAGGCTGCACTCATTCCACGCCCAACCGCCCAGCCCCTATGTTACCACCTTTGCTTCTCCCAGGGTCCACTCACAGCAGCTGCAAGGGGCCCAGACTCTGGAGTCCACGTCCTTGTCTCCCCATTCTTTGCTGAAGCCTCTCTGCTCTTCTCTCCCTTGCGTCTCATCCTTCCCTCTCTCCCAGGTTGCCCCCTCCTCCACATATCTGCCCATTTCCATTCCACTTTCTTATCCATCCTACAGTACAAACTTCTGGAGAACTGGTCTTCTGCCCTAACCCTGTACATAATCCCCATTCCTCATTTTCATTCACTAACCTTTTTGTAAGCAGTCATTCTAAAGTGATTAATGTGTTTCTTTTGATTTTGTGTGTTCTCTGGAGCTGTGTCCTATTTCGAGAATTTACATGCTTTATGCAAATGGTAATGTTATAATGTAAAACAATCATAACTGTGCTTCTATTATCAATCTATGTACACCTGCACATATAATCCTAGTCCCAGGTGTTAGGAGCACAGCTGAGGAGGACGAGTAGAATAAGCAAAAGGAGACATATCCAACCCAATGTACATCACCTGTCTCAATGAGCACTATTGTCTCCTCGCAGCCCTCTCTCAGCTTACACACCATACTCCTCATCAGAAGCCAATTCCAGTTCTGTAAGGTAACAGCTCTGAAGAGTGAGGCTGTTGCTTCATAGCACAAAAGAGCTCCAGACCCTAAAGAGAAAATTTTCTTCCAGTAGTCTGCCCCCATAATCCTCTCAAGGTCAAAAATCTACAGATCCTATCACAAAGGAGCCAGAAGTCCAACCCACCTTCTACCTTCAACGTAAAACCGGCCTCCCACCTTTTGGGGCCTTATAGTATGCAGCCCCACAAGACATACAAGGCAGTGAGATGGCCCCCAGGAGGCAGAGCAGCTGGAGAGAGCTCAAACGCTGGGGTCCCATGATCCTGTGTCAGGTTCCTGGATGTGAAGATAGTCAGCAACCAATTTCAGTTGGAGTCTCAAATTTGGTTCTTGTTGGTCCCTTAATTGTCTGTCCACTTGTTTATGGGTCACTGTTTGGGGGGTAGAACATTGACTGTATCAGTTGCTATAGTATGGGCCCCATTGAGACTTTCATTAATTCAAGTTTCCCATCTCTCCTAACGAACCCAGTATATCTGCTTCTCAAAGCATGGCTCTCACTCTCCAGTCTAGGTCCTCCAGAATGTTGATCTAAAGACCCACCATTCTACTTAACAGGCTCTTCTCTCTTCTCCAGCCAAATCCAATGAGATCAGAAGAGAACTCCTGTATCATCTCAGCATGATTGATCATGCCTGTAGTCCCAGCACATGGGAGGCTGAGGCAGGAGAACTGCCCTGAGTTCAAGACCAGTCAGACTACATAGCAAGACCCTGTCTCCAAAAAAAAAAACAAAAAGTGAAGAAAAGAAAATGTGGGCTGGAGAGATGGCTCAGCAGTTAAGAGCACTGGCTGCTCTTAAAGAGGACCCAGGTTCAATTCCCAGAACCCTCATGGCAACTAACAAAATGTCCATAACTCCAGTTTCAAGGGATCCAACACTATTTTCTGACCTCCATGGGCAGTGCAAGACACAGGTGCACTTGCATGCATGCATTCAATACATTCATACACAATAAAAATAATATTAAAAAAAAAAGAAAAGCCCATGTGAGAGTAGAAATTAACATATTCCTAATATCCTTTTGTTCACTAAGGAAATTAAAAACCATACTAAGCTGGGCGTGGTGGCGCACGCCTTTAATCCTAGCACTCGGGAGGCAGAGGCAGGCGGATCTTTGTGAGTTCAAGGCCAGCCTGGTCTACAGAGCGAGTTCCAGGACAGCTGGGGCTACAGGGAAACCCTGTCTCAAAAATACCAAAAATAAAAATAAAAAACCGTACTGAACTGAATAACAACAACCACAACACACATCACTCTCAAAAAAGGATGCATATAAAATCTGCTGGATAGTGAATATGGTGTAACCATTGCACCAATGTTAATTTCCTGCTAATATACAATGGTGGTAGATGCCTATAATCCTAACGTACTATGGTGGTAGAAACTAAAGGTTCAGAAGTTCCTGGTCACCCAGCACAGTGGTCCACATCTTTTATCCCAACACTCAGGAGGCAGATCTCTGCAAGTTTGAGGCTAGCCTGGTCTACATAGTGAGTTCCAGGCCAGCTGGGGCTACAGGGAGACCCTGTCGCAAAAAGATCAAAAGAAAAAAGAAGCTTCACGTCATTCTGGCCTACATTGCAAGTTCAAGAGCAGTATAGGGTACATTAGACCCTATCTCCAAAAAGACTTGATAAATTTAAAAACCTAGATTAAATAAACTACTCAAATAATGTATAATGTCAAAATTAGCACAAGAATATAGCAGGCGTGCTAAAGCACGCTTCTGATCCCAGCACTCGGGAGGCAGAGGCAGATGAATCTCTGTGATTTCAAGGCCAGCCTGGTGTACACAGCGAGTTACAGGCAAGCTGGGGCTAAAGGGAGACCCTGTCTCAAAAAGGACCTCCCCACCCCAAAAGAAAATAGCTAATACTTTAAACCAACAGGAATATCTAAGGATCACCTGTGAATGAGCAAGACAGCAATGCTGAAGAACAGGCCAAAACCTCAGCAGAGCAAGGCACCAGGGCTAAGAAGCATTTGCAAAGATGTTCAAATTTAACAGTACCCAGGGAAATCCAATAATCCTGCAAAATGTATACTTGTTATACATCTCTCAGACTGACATCAGAATGCTGGAAAAAGCCAAGTGTTGGCATGAATGTGGTGACAAAGACACCCCTGAACAGCGTTAAAGACTGACTCTGGCAAGGGTAGACAGGACCCCAAGAGCTCTGATCAGATTCTCAAGCCTACTTTGGGAGGAGCGTGACAACAGTCAATTTGGTTTATAGATTGAAAGTTCCCACCCTCAGATTTATGAGGGGACATCATTGTTGTGACGGTGAGTTAAGGCCGGATGACTACCCTGAAGCCAAGGGAGTACCCAACACACAGGGAGTCATACCAGGTAGCATCTCCCACCGCAGTCAGAAGCAGCTGATCAGATGCACTCCTGCATTCAGACTTACCATAAAAATACAGTGCTGCTCCAAATAAGAAACATTACCACACACATTAAATAAAAACTTGCTGGCCGTGATGCTGCACACCTGTGATCCGAGCACTCCAGAGGGAGAGGCAGGCAGATCCCTGTGACATACATGGAGGCCAACCTTGTCTACATAGTGAGTTCCAGGCCAGCTGGGGCTACAGGGAAACCCTGTCTCAATACCAACCACATAAACAAAACCACACATGTTCATAAAACAGCATACATCTCCAGAGAACATAGAAAATCAAAAGAAACACATTCATTGCCTTGGAATGACAGCCTACAGGAAGGCTGGGGGATGAAGGGGAGGGATCAGGATGACTAAAAATAAAACAATGTGAGAAGGGGTACCAAGTTCATAGACTTAGTAAGTACTCAAGGATAAAGCAAAGTCAGAGTCTTCAACCCTCTGCTTATTAACTGCCCGATCTTGTAGTTTCTGCAACTCACACTGTTTCCTCATTAACAAGAGGCTGGACAGACAGCTCAGTGGTTGAGAGCACTGGCTGCTCTTGTACAGGCCTGGGCTTCAATTCCCAGCACCCACATGAGGGTGACAACCATCCATAACTCCAGTTCCAGAGGATCCAATGCTCTCTTCTGACCAACTCTGGCACTGCAGGGTATGGGTGTACTTACATGCATGCACATAAAATAAAAATATTTGGGGCTGGAGAGATGGCTCTGACGGCTCTTGCACAGAACCCGGGTTCGATTCCCAGCACCCATATGGCGGCTAAGAACTGTCTTTAACCCAGGCATGGTGGCACATGCCTTTAATCCTAGCACTCAGGAGGCAGAGGCAAGTGGATCTCTGTGAGTTCAAGGCCAGCCTGGTCTACAGGGCTAGTTCTAGGCCAGCTGGGGCTACAGGGAGACCCTGTCTTTAAAAAATAAAAAATTTAAAAAATTAAAAATATTTTTAAAAAAAGATATATTAGTAAGGTTTATATATATATATACACACATATATGTACACCTATGCACATATATGCGCACATGTGTGAATACATATGTACATGCATATATACACATATGTGTGCAAGTGTGTACATATATGTCTATTTACATAAACAAGATTACTCCCACAAAGCTCCAGGCAAATGGCAAACTAGAAGCTCTCCTCTCTTCCTCCCTCCTCCCTATTTAAAGCTCCGTGTCTCCAGATGACACGCAAGCACTCCCCCAAACCCCACCCAGACCCAGACAACCTTTCCAACTTTAGTACATCTGCTCTGCACGGCAGTCCAGCTGGAAATCACTTCCGCCACCTTCTTTAGCCTGGAATGCCACACGCACACACACGAACACAAATGGGTGCGCACACATGCACACACACACACACACACACACACACAGACACAGACACACAAAGGGCTCTCTAACCCTGGTATGTGTGCGGACGGAAAAAAAAAACAGGGCTAAAGCCCACAGAAAAGACAGGACATAGACAAGGAAACAATGGGGGCCCAGGCAGCAGGACCAAAGGCTGAGGCTGCGCAAGCGCAGAAGCTCTGAAGTAATGCCCGCCAGCAAGGCGGAGCCTGGAGTTGGGGGGTGGGGGGGAGGGCCAGCCTCGGTCTGGCTGTGCTAACTCGACGCCCCATTGGCTGCCTGCCTCAAGGGCTAAGAATAGGCAAGGAGGGCCAAGAGGGGCGGAGCCAAGGTGTGTAAGACTCAACTCGACGCGCTATTGGCTAGCCTGCCTGTTGCCGTGGAGAAGTGAGCAGTCGGTAAAAGAGTGGCCCGGGAAGGATCTCAAACCCTATTGGTCGTCTGTCCCAGCAGAAGCGGCTGTGTTTGAAGCTCATTGGTCTTCGTAGGAAGGAGCCGGGGAAAGCAACTGAAGCCGGCCGTTCGCCTTCGCCACTTTCTTGCCCCTTCCCTTGGGCCTTCTCCTGTCTGACTGTGATTCGGCTGGAGGCTGTGGTAACCACCAAGGGTGGCGTGAACATGGTCCCTCCCCTCCTGGTCCCTTCTGCTGCCCCTGTCTTGAGCTGGGTCCCCAACGAGGACCCCCTGCTCGGCCCCCCTCGGGCTGCTCAACTCTTCCTTCCCCCGCTGCACAAGCCCTTCCTCGTGCCCAGCCCCCTCCCTGGGACTCAGAGCGGGAGGGGCCACAACCCAGCGTTTGGGGGTGAAGGCTGCAGGAAGTGGGGGGCACCTGAGTAATGGCTGCTTGGAAGGGAAGACCAGCATTAAGTGTGGGACTGGGTCGTGAGCACTGTGTGAAGGGACCATTTAGAGAGCGGGCTTGATTTTGTTTTATTGGGTTTGGGTTTGGGTCAGTTTCTTGGGGGGGGGGTGCATCTCCTATAGCCCCAGCTGGCCTGGAAATTGCTCTGTAGACCAGGCTAGCCTGGATCTCTGCCTGCCTCTGCCTAAGGCATAAGTCACCACAATCAGCCCTCGTTTTGTTTTGTTGTATGTTTGGGGGTTTGGGTTTGGGGCAATTTCGGGGGGGGGGGCCTCTCCCAGTAGCCACAGCTGGCCTGGAACTTACTATGTAGACCAGGCTGGCCTCTGTCTCATGAGATCCGCCAGCTTCTGGCTCCTGAGTGAGTGCTGGGACTAACGGGGTGTGCTACCATGCCCGGTTTGTTCTGTTTCGTTTGTTTGTTTGTTTGTTTGTATTTGTACTAGTGTTTGGATTGCTTGTACGTACACTGGTACATGCATAGTGCCCACAAAAGGTGGATGGAAGAGGGTGACGGAGCTGCCATGTGGGTGCTGGGAACTGAATTGGGTCCTCTGGAAGAACACCAAGTGCTCTTAATCCCTGAGCACCTCTCCAGCCCCTTGTTTTGTTTTTATAAGACAGGGTCTCATTGTAACACAGGTTAATCTTCAACTCCCAAGTGGCAAAAAACCTAGAACTCCTGGGCCTCCTACCTTCACCTCCCAAGTTCTGGAACTTTAGGCCACTGCCAGGTCAGTTTGGGGGTTGTTTGTTTGTTTGTTTAAGATAGCTGCTGTGAGGCCTAGAGAGATGGCTCAATAGTTAAGAGCACTGGCTGCTCTTGCAGAGGACCCAGGTTCAGTTCCCAGCACCCAAGTGGTAGCTAACAGCCATCCATACTCCAGCTCCAGGGGATCTGATGCCCTCTTCTGACCTCCACAAGCATTGCATGACAAGGGTCCACTTACATACGTGAAGGCAATACACTCATACACAACAAATAAGAAATGTGATTTTTTTTTTGGTCTTTTTGAGACAGGGTCTCCCTGTAGCCCCAGCTGTCCTAGAACTCACTCTGTAGACCAGGCTGGACTTGAACTCACAAAGATTTGCCTGCCTCTGCCTCCCAAGTGCTGGAATTAAAGGCATGCACCACCATGCCCAGCAAATGTGATTTTTTTTTATTTCTTTATGTGTATGAATGTACTGTCTGCATGCAGGTTTGTGCACCTGTGTCATGCAATGCTGCGGAGGTCAGAAGAGGGTGTTGGATTCCCCTGGAACTGGAGTTCTCCTGGAATTGGAGTTTCAGACGGTTCTCGGCCACCATGTGGGTGCTGGGGATTGAACCCGGGTCCTCTGTAAAAGCGGTCGGCGCTCTTAACCACTAGGCCATCTCTGCAGCCCCCAAATGTGATACTTTTTTAAACACAGTCACTGTTGCCCAGGTTGGCCTGGAACTCAGAGCAATCTTCCTCACTAAGCCTCCCAAGTGGTAGAATTATAGTTCTGAGCCAACATGCTCAGCTTGAATTAATGGCATCCAAGGAAAAGTCCTAGTGAGCTGGTGATATGGGCCAGTAATCTCAGCTACCCCAGAGACTGAGAATGGAGGATAGCAAGTTCAAGGGCAGCCTGGGCTACTTACAGAGACCCTGTCTCAAAAGAATGAAAAGTAAACTGGGAATATAGCTTCATGAGAGAACACTTGCCTAGCATGCACAGGGCCCTAAATTCAATCCCTAGTGTGGAAAGAAAAAAATTCTCTAGTGAAAATTGAAATCTCTGAGGCTGTTATTACGTCTATTAAAAAAAAAAATCAAGGTGGCTTGAAGTGGCTCAGTCCAAAAGGTGCCTTCCACACAAACAAGGGGACCTGAGTTCAGATCCCCAGAATAAAAAGCTGAATACAACTTCATGTTCGTATAACCCTACCACTGGGGGTGAAGAACAGTCAGGGGGATCTCTGAAGCACACTAGCCAGCCAATCTAGCAGGATCCATGAGCTTCAGTGTCAATGTGAAGATTCTGTCTGAAAAAAACCAAAGTGAAGAACAACAGAGGAAAGAAACCTGATGTCAACCTCCGAGCTACACCACACACACACACACACACACACACACACACACACACACACACCAAACAAAAGGCAGAACTGAATGACATGCGAGACTCAGAACTGGGGATGCAGGACGTAAAGTGTTTTTAAGGATCAGATAAATGAAAGAGGATACAATGACAGTTGTCAAAGAGGATACTTGAAAAACTGTTCTGTAGAAGATGGTGTGAGTGAGCATGCTTGAGGGTCTGGGAGGGTGCACATGTGCCTGAAGCTGGGCTCCTTCATGGGAAAGTGTGCAGGTGAGCAACTGAAAAATACCTAAGAAAGAAGAAAGTGGTTTCTGAGGAAGGAAGGGAGGGAGGGAGAAAGGAAGGAAGGAAGGTGTAGAAGGAAGGGAGGGAGGAAGAAAGGAAGGGAGGAAGGAAGGAAGGTCTAGAAGGAAGGGAGGGAGGGAGGAAGAAAGGAAGGAAGGAACGAAGAAAGGAAGGAAGGAAGGAAGGAAGGAAGGAAGGAAGGAAGGAAGGAAGGAAGGAAGGAAGGAAGGTCAGTCTAGAAGAAAGTCATGGGGCAAAGAGAGGAGAAGGCGTGGGGAAAGCTGGGTTTAGAGAGTGGCAAGATGGAGGGGTACAAACATGGCTTCCCAAAGGCAGGACCATTGACTAAGGGAGGATCCATGCAGCCGTTCTGACCTGCCACTTCTGCCCCTAGATCCATGGACCTCAATGAAATGCCTGCTCCCCGACAGTGCCCTGCAGACTCTGCCCCAGAGGATGAGACCAGACCCCCCCAGAGCACAGAGCTTATCCCCAGGAGACTTGTCAGTCGCTCTCCAACCTGTGCCCGCTGTCGCAACCATGGCGTCACAGCCCATCTCAAGGGCCACAAGCGCCTCTGCCTCTTTCAGGCTTGTGAGTGCCACAAATGTGTCCTGATCCTGTGAGTATACAGACCAGAGAGAAGGGAAGGATGGGTATCCTCTAAAAGGTGGCTGACTTTTGACTTGCAGCCCCCATCTTCTAGGGAACGTCGAAGAGTGATGGCAGCCCAGGTGGCCTTGCGCAGGCAGCAGGAGGCACAGCTGAAGAGGCACCTAGCTCAGGGACTGATGAGAGGGCCAACCCCCCTGAAAGCTCTCATCCCTGTGAAGAAGGGAGTCGATCAACCAGGGGTCCCTCGTGAGTGTCTCTGATTAGGGATGGGCCAGGGATTTGGGTACAGAAAGTACAAGTAAGGACAACCATTCAGTCCTGCCACTGTCTCAGTGTGACTTTGGGCAGGGAGTTTCTACTCTCTGGACATCACCCTCTCCAACTACAAAATGTGGTCAAGGGTTCAGTAAGAGCTTCAGGTAGGCAATGGTTACTAGGGGCCAGCGAGATAGCTCAGGGGATAAAGGAGCATGCTGCGCAAGCTTGGCAACCTGCGTTTGATCCCTGGTGCCCACAGAAAGGTGGAAGGACAGCCAGTGTCCCCAAGGTTGTCCTGTGACCTCAGTGTATGTGCGTTGGCAAATACACAATAATAATAATAATAATAATAATAATAATAATAAATGGTCGGGCGTCGTGGCCCACACCTTTAATCCCAGCATTGAGGAGGGAGAGGCAGGCAGATCTCTGTGAGTCCAAAGCCAGCTTGGTCTATGTAGCAAGCACCATGCCAGCTGGGACTAAAGGGAGACCCTGTCTCCAAAAGACCAAAATAATAATAATAATAATAATAATAATAATAATAATTTGTTTAAAGAAAATAGAGGAGCAAGCATGTTGGACTGACCATAATCCCAGCACTGGAGAGAATAAGGTAGGAGAATAGTGAGCTGGAGGCCAGCATGGGCTACCCAGCCAGACAGTAGCTCAAGAAGGAGGAGCTGGTAAAGGAGGAGAACCCTGCCGCTGGGCATAGAGGCACATCGGCAGCTGGGCATAGAGGCACATCGGCAGCTGGGCATAGAGGCACATCGGCAGCTGGGCATAGAGGCACATCGGTTCATAACCCCACTACTTGGGAGATCTGGAGGCAGGAGGATCAGAAGCCCAAAGCCAAGCTAGTCCACATGAAGAAGAGGCAGAGGCAGGCGGAGCTCTGAGTTCAAGGCCAGCCTGGTCTACAGAGTGAGTTCCAGGCCAGCTGGGACTACAGGGAGACCCTGTCTCAAAAAGAACAACAAAAAAAAGGAAAAGAAAAAGAATCAGAGTAAGAACTTGGCTGGTGTTGAGACAGCAGGATGAGTTAGAAGAAAGGGCTCACTCTCTGTCTCTCTCTCTCTCTCTCTCTCTCTCTTTCTCTCTCTCTCTCTCTCTTTCTCTCTCTCTCTCATTCATTCCTCACAGCTGGGAAGGAGAATATAGTGCCCCAGACTCAGAGTCCCCAGGGAGCAGTCCCACTGGTCCTGACACCCCCTGGGAAGGTAAGAAGACCCTGACCCTGAAGGAAAGGCTCCTCTCCAACTCCTGCTCAGATCCTTTCCTCTGTGTTCTCTGCACCACAACCCAGACTTGCTATGTGATCTTCAGTAAGTCCCTTCTTTTCTGTGGGTAAAATAAAAAGATGGGACTTTAGGACCCACCCATAGTTTCATGTCCTAGCCTCATCCTGGAACATGCCTTCCTCTCCAGGCTTGTCTCTCTAACCTATGACCTTTCCTCTTGCAGGAAAACTATGGGCCTCTGCTGCTCAGCCGGCCCCCGGAAGCCTTGCCTTTGCCCTGGACTCCAGTACCTCCTGGTCCTTGGGGCCCTGGACACTGGCTGCCCCCAGGTCTCTCCAGGCCCCCTCCAGTGGTGTGCCACTTGTTATGCCAAGAACCTACCGTTCCTCTACATCCTTTGCCTGGTAGGAAGATAGCCTCTCAATTGGAAGCTGTTTGAATGCTTGGTTGTCACTGTATCACAAAAGGAGATGGAAAGGAACATAGGTGGGTAGAGGGAAGACAGTCACGGACTGAGTCCTATACATTTTGCTTTCTTCTGCCTTTTGTAGGCTTTGACCCTGGCTCCTCCCTTCGGCTGCCCACTCATGGAACCCTCCCAGCCTGCCCAGGATCTCGCTCAGTGCTGACAGCTCCACTTTCTGGAGAGCCCCAAGGACCCCCTAACCTGCCTTACACGTAAGCAGGAGCACAGAGGATGTGTATTCATTCTCAGTTTAACTTTATAGTGGACATCACAGTGGATAATAAAGAAAAAGTTTCAGACCAAGTTTGGTGTGAAATCCCAGCACTTGGGACACAGAGCGAGGAAGATCAGGAGTTGACAGTGACCTTCAGCTACATAGTGAGTTCAAGGCCAACCTGGGCCACATGAGACCCTATCTCAAAAAAAAAAAAAAAAAAAAAAAAGAACAAAGAAAAAAAAACCGCCTCAAGGTAATAGGTAAGCAAAGCTCTAGCAGCTGTGCTGTTCCCTAACTGTGAGCCCTGAGACAGGTGCTTGTGCCTCTCTAAGCCTGTTTTAATGTCAATAATTTAAGAGATGCAGTACTATCTGGTTATCATATTAACAATGCACCAAGAACAGGCCCTGACCACACTGTGGCTACTCAGTCTTCTAAGCGGATAAGAGAGAATAGGGTTGTCTGCTGAAACGGAGGGCCACGATGGTACGGCACAGGTATAGGGCCAGAGCCCATTAGAGAAAGCTTCTTAAAGATGGGCCAAGCTAGCATTCAGATCCACAGGGAATGGGAAGGTGGGTGAGAGAAAGCAGACTCTGGAAGAACAGAGACAGCAATCCCAGTCTCTCTAGGTATTTTGTCTTGTTTTCATAAAACTGACACCAATGACTCCCTGTGATCCTCACAGAGGCCTAGGAGGGGGAAACTGGTAGGGATCTCTATTCTATAGAAAGCAGAGTGGCCAACTTAGAGAGCTGGACTTACTGGCAAATCACAAAGTCTGGTAACCCAACAGGTTCTCACAGATCCAGATCAAAATGTCTGACCCACTTTCCTTGTGCCCATGTCTTGCGTTTAATTCCTCTGGTGTCTCTCCTTTTTTCTAGACGTTCAACTCTGATACTCCAGTCTTGCGGCACCCCAGACTCTCTTCTGCTACAGCCACAGGTCTTGGGAAAGAAGTAGCATCAAGGACGCAGGGGGGAGGTGGAACTTGCAGTCAGGAAAAGCAAGGGATTGAAGGACCAGTCAGAGGAAGCATTTTCAGGGTAGAAAAAAGTGGGGGGTTCCCAGCCTGCTTCTCTCCCTTTCCATTGCAGGCCCCTGGAGCCTCTTGCCTTGCCTGGACATCTGCCCCCTCTGAGAGGCAGCTGCAGCGAGAGGCAGCTGAGGCCCTTGTGGGCCTGAAAGATTCATCCCAGGCTCCCTGCCTGACCCCATCTGTGCCCCCAAACCCTTCCTGGATCTCTCTACTCCACCCCTGTGGCCCGTCAGGTAATGTACCCCTGAAAGGAGGGGGTGGCGTAAGGAGAGTTGGGGAAACAGGGATCACTAGGATAAGCAGGAGCAAACCAAGATGATCTGAGTCCCAAGTCCAATGTCCTCAAGTTCAGGCCCCATATTTCCCAGCCTAATCTCTGATACTACACTTGAAGGTTGTTCAGCGAGCTATTCTTTACCAGTGTTATTCTGAACAACAGAAAAATGAGGTCCTGAGGAGGTAGAGACTTGCCAGGGACTGGCAGATAGCAAGACAGTGCAGAGGCTGCTCTCCTGACTCCAAACCCTAGCTTCCTGCTCAAGTCTGGAGAAGGAATACAGTAATCCAGGTCTGGCCTGGGAGGAGTGATAACTGCTTTCTAGGGGCTTCCATTCTCGTTGGGAAACCTAGATAGATTCAGAAGGCTCACAAGTGGCAAGACAAGAGGAACTTGAAGGAATGAGAAGTATTCAGGGGAACAGAGAGGAGGGCTGAGAGTTCTGTCCACTGGTGGACTGGTCCAGAGGTACAGGGAGGGATGAGGCTGGGGAGGCTTCTGACTGCAGATGTCTGCCAAGATGGGCTTGGGACTCTGGACCAGCAACTATGCACAAAAGGGGACTGAGGGATGTTCTGAACTAGACAGAGCATAGTAGCTTTGTGGGGGACCGAAGAAAGCAAGGCTAGAAGTGGAAAATTAGCAAAAAGAAGTAAGCCAGGTGAGCAGGGGTGAGGCCTGGACCCGGGGGATAAACAGAGGACAGCCAGGGGCGGAGGACTGAAGCTGGTCCTGCCCTTTGTCTGCACACAGCTCCTCCTGGAGGACGAGGACTCCAGCCCGTCGGCCTCCCTCCTCGACCCAGTCCAGCTTCTTCAGTCTCTCTGCATATGGGACACGTGGGATCCATCTCCCTCCTAAGTTAGAACCCAGACGTGGAGCCTTCCTCACTGGGACAAAGAGATAACAGGCTACAAGCACTGCATATTTGGTATTTTACTTACAAATTTTTGCATGGAATTTAATGTGGTACAAGCTTTCAGGTCCCTCATTAACTGCAGCTCCTTCTGTGCTATGGGTACGCCTTTGGCTGAAGGTAGATAGTCTCAATAGCCCTTTTTAGATCCTGGGGCATTTTTAAAAAGTCTCCCAAGCCGGGCGTGGGGGCGCACGCCTTTAATCCTAGCACTTAGGAGGCAGAGGCAGGCGGATCTTTGTGAGCTCTAGGCCAGCCTGGTCTACAGAGTGAGTTCCAGGACAGCTGGGGTTACAGGGAGACCCTGTCTCGAAAAGACCAAAACAAAAAACAACAACAAAAAAGAAAGGACATATATGTTTCTTGCTTCCATACGATTCCCAGCACCCACGTGGCGGCTAAGAATGGTCTTTGACTCCAGTTCCAGGGGAATCCGACAGTACACTCATACACCGGAAAAGTAATAAGCTAAAAAGCCGGGCGTGGTGGCGCATGCCTTGAATCCTAGCACTTGGGAGGCAGAGGCAGGCAGATCTTTGTGAGTTCTAGGCCAGCCTGGTCTACAGAGTGAGTTCTAGGCCAGCCGGGACCCTGTCTCAAAACAAAAAGTAGTTTCCAGTTTGCTATCTGCCAAAAGTGTACAGCTTCTTCCCCCTTTGGTGTCCGTAAGGCTGTCGCAGTCAGCATTTCCCACATGGACATATGGGTGGATTTCGTTTTGTTTCATTTTTGTGGATGACTTGATATCAGTTCTGTTCTATTCTTTTTCTTTTTTTTAATTTTTTGGGCAGGGGTGCACTCTCATACATGAGGGCGATCCACTCGTACATACGCATGAACGTAATAGATTACTGAAATACACCCTATGGAGACCAACCAGGCGGGCTGGTTGGTGGGAAATGCTTTCCAATTCTGCTGCAGACCGGCTCCGACTCCTTCCATGTAAACATGCACGTGTGTCCTGCCCCTCCCGTGTGTCCTTCCGCCCCCCCCAGTCAATATATTGTATGAAATTGCAGCAACTCAACAAAACAAAAATAAATAAAGAGAATAAGATACTTGATAGTTCTTATGGAACAGCAGTGGAAGAAATAAACAGTTTACTTAAATTGCTCATGTGATAAAAGCTTAACGTCTTCTTCTGTTGAAACTAAACTTACAGAATAATTTTAGACCCTCTTCACTATAAAAATCTTTAAACCTTTAAATTTAATATATTTAACTAGGAAGCTATATGAAGACTGAGTTTGACTTAATGAAAATCACTAGCTAATAGAAACAACTTTGTAAAATTCAAGAATATCAATAACTTTCCCAATTACATACACTCATTACTAATCATTTTAAAACTAGTTTACATATATAAATTAACCACATAATGTAGCTTTATTTAATATTTAATTAGCAATTTGCGCTTTTTTTTTAAATAAAAATGAGAGTGGTCTTTACTTTGAGAAAAAACGGAGGACATCAAACTTCAGATCACAATATAGAAGAAGCAAAAAAAATTTAATGGCAAAGAATTTAACTCAAATTCCCTAAAGTATGTCATCCAAGATCAAAATGCCTGTATTGAGGTAGAATGTATGGAGATTGAACCCTGTGGTTAGCAATGCAGGGCTTGTTGTGGGTGCAGGCGGGAGGGCATGCTGGTCCTGGGGGGAGGTGAGTCATTATTTCCGCTTCAGTGCATTCTAATCATATTTCCTTCTGTCAAGCAGAGCAGTACTTTCAATCTGACCACAGATTCTTGCTTAACCTTCCACTCAGAATCAGGAAACAAAATCATGCATTTGATGCTTCTTCAGTGGGTAGGATTCATTTAGGGATTTTCGTTTTGTTTAAGCCAGGCTTTTGGCGCACGCATCTTTTGTATTGTGTTGTTGAGGATATGCATGTGTGTACCTTAATTTTTTATCCAATGCCAGTCTTGATAATACAGACACATTAAAATATCAAGAGGGAGAGATGATTCATTGTTAAGGAGGTATCAAGGCAGTCACCTAGTTGTAGTTATGTTATTAAACTAGTCCTAAAAGCCAAGTTTTAATGTTTCTACCACTGCCTTGAACTGGAGTTAAGCAGATGCGTTCTTAGGCCGCAGTGTGGTGTGCTGGGGATATCGAAACCCGGATCCTCGTGCATTAAAGAGCGTCGGCGCTCTCTTAACCCGCACTAGGCTATCTTCCAGCCCGAGGCACAGTATTATAAAGCTTTAAAAGGTACGTTTTTTTCTGTTCATATTCTATCCTTGTTAGGAAACACTTAGATTTTTTATATAAGACCAAACTCCATGATATCTTCATAGTAACCATGTATAGCAGCAGACGTGAAGCATCCTGGGAAACGTATGTTTTTTTTTTTTTCTTATTTTTTTATTTATTTGGTCTGCCTCAAGAAAAGGAAAAGAAAAAAGTGCAAAGAATGAGACGGGAGGGGCGGGGCCTTGGCACCAGCTGAGTGGGCAGCGACGCATATGTGGCCTTGTCTTGGGGCTGAGCGAGTGCCTCCCCCCCCCAAAAACCCCCCGGCAAAGGGTGCTGCCTTAGCCTTCCATTTGTTGGCCCCATTGCCTCGGTCTTCTAGGAGTGTATGGAGGTCTCATCTGGGTCTCTAGACTATGGTCTCATCTGGGTCCCCGCGCAGCCTCCTGTGGCCGGGCCAGCTCCCAGCCCAGCTCTCCTGCTCAACGGGGCAGGCTTGGCTGACACCAGGGAAGCTGCGGCCCTGGGGCTGTGCAGGGTGCCTGCTGCGCGGGGTGGGGCAGCCTGAGAGCAGGCCCCCAAACCCTTGCTATTGCTGCTGTCACCTGCTGTCTTAACCCTACTCTTCCAAGCCCCTGGGGCATGCTGTCGCGCAGAGTTGGCGCGCTCCCTGCTGGGTCTCCATGCCCGCTGCCCCTCTGTTTAGCCCGGACTGTGGCCTAGCTGCTGCCACAACCGCTTGGTTTTTGATTGCTCTTTCTGATGTTTGTTCACAGGGCCCAATTATAAAGGGAAGACAGGAATGGGAAAATGCTAAGTTGTTCGCCGATTATAAGTGGTAAAGAGACGGTTTAAATGTTTATCTATAACTACACCAAAAGGGCTAAAATGAGAGATTCCACGGGGAAGTTGTGCCCAAGCACATTTGTTGCCAAAGCTCACGGTTCCGTATTCAAGACGGAAAACAGACTTGAAGCAGATTCAAAGACTACTCTCACGTAGAAAAAGAGTCAAATTCCACGGAGACGTGCCAAGCTGGCTTCCAAACTGTTTAGAGACAGAAACTGATTAAAGAGAGATAGGAAGTTCTAGTGGTTAGGGAAAGAGTTTAAAGACTAATCTCCCGGGGAAGATGATATGTGGGGCTGCGAGAATTCCAGGGAGATGGGCCGACTACCCTAATCCCGCTTTAGGGATGGTAACTCCTTGTGTTTACCTTAAGTCCCTCTGAGATTTCCCTTGAGTGGGGTAAATCAGGGCTAAGAGAGACAGTCCAATAAATACCTTTTTTCCTCTTCTTCTGTCTAGTGGAAATCAAAGCCCCAAGGTCTTGAGCGCCCTTTGTTGGGGTTTATCGTCATCTGAGTGGTCATTTATTGCATGCGTGGACAACAGATCCAAACATGCCCATTATGATTGTTCTTCTCTTCCTTGGTTTAGCTCCAGTCTTTTTAAGAGGGAGCTGCAAGGAGAGTGGGCGCCAGAGGATTTTGCCAACTCCCAGGAAAAGGTAGAGCGTAAAAGAGTAAAACAGACAACTAGACAGACACACATATACGGACTCAGAGAAGGCCTGTGGGAATAGACTCAATTTTATTGTCTGTTATGGACTAGAATTAACCTTCTACTGGGCCTTATCTACCTAACCTTAAGAGTGAACTGTCCTCAGAAGGTGTCACTATTAATCTGCAGAAAAGAGGAATCTGGGCAGGAGACTGGTGGAAAAAGGAACTTTCTCCAGGCTAAAATCAGTATCAACATCTTTCGCGGGAGAGATCAAAGGACAGTCCAGACTTTCCCAGGTCTGTGAGAGACAGCAAGGGTCAAGGCTGCCAAAAGAATACCCGATTACAGGTATGTATTAGGCATAGATATTAAATTTTAGTTCTATACTACATATATATATATATACACATATAGTATATATATATTGGGTATTCTTTTGGCCAAGTATATGATATAGCAATATATATGATATTATATAAATATAGATTAATAAAACATAAACAAATATATAAAATAATATTCTAGTTAGTAATTATATATGGTAATGTTTTGAATAAGGCCCATAAGAAGAAAGCCACAATCAATGTTTGGAAAGGTATTGAGGATAATACTTTTTAAGAGACCTTGCCTTTGAGAAGAATCACATTCTGTAAATTCCTTGAACTATGAAATTTTCTTTGGAGGCACCTGAAATTTATTGAACCAAAGTATAAGAAGTTAACATGGCTGTGACAGAGCTAAGGATTACATGCTGGGATTGTTAGTTTGCTGGTGCTGAAGGGCAAGAAATGGCCAGGCAATTTACTTCTGGGTAAGGATAACTCTGGCAGCATTTTACTTTTTTACTTTCCCAGTCTTAAATTTGTCTTTTAATCCCTTAGTTGTTTTTTGTTGTACTGAAGGGCAGGTGGCCATTGCCCATTGTGCATCACCCCCACCTGTAGCCTTTTTACTTCTTTAGTTATTATGGTAGGGATCTAAACAGTGAGCCAGAACACTTCTTAGGAACTCTTTCCTGAAATGTCCGGCCCACACCCCAATAGCGGTTTTGAAACATTGGCGCCAAAAGTCCCTTTCTCCAGAATGCCAGCAGGGGTGGGAGTCACCTCCCTGACCATGGGACGGAGGCTTCGCTCTCCGCCATGTGTCTTTTCTGACAGTCTTAGAAATAGCAGGCCTTTGCTTGGATGCCTCCACCATATCAGGGTGCTGTACTCAGTTCACCTGGATCTCATGGAGACACTTAGTCTGTTGGTATTGTCTGTGCTGTTGGGGTGTAGGGTGTGTGTGGCTTGTGTTGTGTCTCAGTCGTTTATACTTGCGATGATGGTCGTGTTTGACTGTTTAGTATCTCTAGGCTTTTGAAATTCTGAAGGATGGACGATAGGATCCAGAAATAAGACCCAATGCTCGCATACCACAGGGTGAACTCAAAAGAACCTTATAATTTTTCAGAAGTAGCTCAAGGTTTTGCTAAGCCAGCCATAAGATCTATTTATTATTAACAACTACTGGACCACAGCAAGCAGACTTCAAANTCGGTCGGAGGGAAAGCCTGTCCAATCGGCGTGCTGCGACCGCTCCCTTCCATGTAAAACAACGCACAGGTTAAGGCAGCCCTTGGTGGGAAAGCTTTCCATCCTGCGTGTAAACGTGCAATGTTGGAGGAGGTGATCTCTTGTCCTTTTGGTTTCATTTTCGTGCACTGAGCCGTTCGCCGTTACGCCGGCCGTGTCTTGGGTTCTTCTGTGAGGACACAGCTCCAACCTGCTGTCACCACTCCGCCTCCCCAGCTACCCCCCCCCCTCGGCTGCGACCTCCTGTTGATTGCCAGTCTGAGCTTCCCAGGCCGAGCGAGAGAGGGGGGCGGAGGTCCTGGGGGCGAAAGAGTACCAAGCATGCCCCTCAACGTCGGCAGTGCACACGGATCGATGTGATGTGGGCGAGGCGCGAAGCGAGGCACCACGGGTACAAGAGACACAGCACGGGCGATGGGCCGTGATGACACCGCGTGATCACACCACGTTAGCAGCGGTGTGTGGGACTGCGAATGCTCGAGAGCGAAGACTGCGGCTTAGCCCATGTGGCTCCTCGGCCCACTGACCTCGCCAGTGGGTTGTGGATGTTTGTCATCTTGTGCTACTGCAAGGTGTGCTCCCCAGAGACCATAGTCCGTCTAAATGGCTGCCATGGTTTCAGCTTGGCTGGCTGGCTGTTGAGTCCAGAGGCGGGAGCGACGGGCGGGGACCGGCGTCCAGCAAAACCCATCGTGCCGACCCACGACCCCCTCGGAGAGCCACAAGCACACGGGGCGTGCTTCACACGGGAGGCTGTCCCAACAACCCCTTCCGACACACCACAAACCGAGACGACGGCTCGGTCCCGCGTGATCCTCCCACGACTCGGAGCAGGGAGGCGCGGGCCGCAGCAGGCGAAGAGCGAGCGCTCAGGTTCCCCACCGCGGGGACGAGCGGACCCCTGTCCCTCAACCCCCCCGAGCAGGGGGCAAAAGGGGAGGGCAGCCCGGGCCTGCACACGTCGACAGTCGCGAGTTCATCGGCGGCTGCTGCGCGCAAGGGAGACGTGCGTGCGGAGGCGGGGGGCGTCGGCACCCCCCACCGGTATCACACGCCCTCTCCGGATCGCTAGAGAAGCTTTCTCGCTGATGGCGGGACGGATCCCAAACCCCAACTGAAGCTCACACGTCGCCGCCAGCCCAGAATTCGTGCGTGCGTGTGTGCCATCGCAAGGAGACACGCACAGGACACGGCCAAGTGAAGGGGGGGTCTGCGGTATAGGTAAGAATCTCTGGCGTGAAGAGCCTCGAGCGTTCGCGGACAGGGGAGCCCAGAAGAACCAGGGCACACCCCGCACAACCAGGCCCTCTAAAACCGCCGGGTGGCACCGGCAGCAGCCAGAGGCTTCCTTCCCCGAAGCCTCCAAGGGCCCGCCGCGATCACTCGCACACACTCGACGTACCGCCATTCGGATGGCCGGGCACGCAGGCGTGCACCCAAATCGAGCAGAGTTTCCTTCACTGCACGCGCAGGACGAGGAAGTCCTTTCTCTTTACCGCCTCGACCCCCCCCCTTGGGTTTTTCGCTCGTGAGCCTGGCAGAAAAGCTTCTGCCACAAACGCAAAAGCACAGGCCCCCAAACGAGACACACCGCCGCAGACACAGACGGACAACGGGCACCGGGGGGACGGGAAACGACGCCGCGGACTCAGCCTCGGGCACCTTAAAGACCAGCCTGGAGCGCTCCAGGAGCACCAACGAGGAGCCAAGGCAAAGTCGCACACACACCCGTCGGGAGGGCGCGCAGCGGAGGCAAGGTGACCCCCCCTCTTTCTCGGGGCCGACCAGGCCACGCAGTGAAAAAAGACACCGGCGAGAGGCACAGTGAGGAAGCACCTGCCGCGTCTCATTACGCCGACCGCGGGGACAGGGCGGGAAGCAAGTTCGGGTCCAGATACCGCAGTCCCTGCCTTCCACACACCAACGAACGTCGGGGAGGAGAGGCAAGGGGCCCCGCAGGCAGAACGAGAAGAGCAGCCACATTCGCCATGAATGGACGTCCCTCGCCTGGTGCGGCTTAGGCCCGGACCCGTAGACAGCACAAGGGCACCACATCGATCCAGCAAGAAAGAAAAAAAAAAAAAGGGAAGGGGGGGAAAGCACGGGGGAGGCACGGATTCAAAAAGTGGCACAGGAGGCTCGGGACTCCGTAAAGTGCCCAAGGAGGGGAGAGGGAAAAGAAAAAATAAAAAAAAAAAAAAAAAAACAACACGGGGAGGCGGCTCAGGCAGGAGGCTCGGGACTCCGTAAGCGCCCAAGGAGGGGGGAGAGAAGAAAGAAAATTAAAAAAAGGGAGAAAAAAAAAAAAAAAAAAGCCCGGGAAAGGTGCTCAGGCAGGAGACTCGGGACTCCCTCCATAAGCGCCAGAAGGGGGGGAAATGGGCTAAGGCCGGAGGAGAGAGCAGCGTGGCCCTTTGAGGACAGACCTCCCAAAAAGAAGCACCTCGGCCAGCCGCACATCCACAACCGAAGCCCAGCAGGGCGCGACGACAAGGCGGGAACGAGAATGTGCCTGACACGCTTAGCCAACAGAGTGTGAGTCGTCATCACAAGCGGCCCCCAAAACACACCCCCCCACAGCAAGAAGACAAGCTGTGGGGACTCAGTGGCCAGCCTCAGGGTGGCTCGAGACAAGGGCAGAAAGCAGAAGGGTAAGCCACAAGAGCCGGGAAAAGTCCAAAAGAGCCTCGGCAGAGCAGCGACCCCAGAAAAAGCCCTTAGCTCCTCAGTGTCACCAACAGAGGGACAGCGTGTCAGCACCTGTCTGCGAGTACAAAATGGCCAGGTCAGGTCTCAAAAACAATCACATCAGGAAGCGGGGACAATCCACAGAGCACACGGAGGTCTTTGAAGTCCTTCCCTCTGACCTGTCCCAAAAATGTCCCCAACCTGCAAGAGAACCGCAACTCACAGGAACAACTGGTCGACCCACTTAGAAGCCTAGCCCAAACGAACGGACAAAGGGAAAGGGTGACACCCTTGGGAAGTGGACCCCTTAAAACACACTTCCATGGCCCATCTGCTCTCAAGGGTCAGTGAAGACAGCAGAAGCACGCCTCTGACCAGCAGAAGCAGGTTCCCGGGCATCGTACCTAAACGGACACAGTAGCGAGGTCAGCCTCGCTCAACGACTGGGGGACGGAAACAAAACAAAACAAAAAAACTTCCACGAGTCTCCGACCAGCTGGCCGGACCCGCCACCGGGTACCTCGAACCCTCCCTGGCCACAGGACCCCACTCCCCGGAGGAGGTCGGCCTTGCCTCGGTCGCCAGCTGCCTCGGTCCCGGGCCACAATACGCTGGAGATCGACCTCACCCGAGGGAGCCTGGCCGGACCTGCCACCGGATCTCTCACACCCTTCACGGCCGTCCACAGGACCCTGGAGGTCGGCCTCGCCTGGGTCGCCGGCTGCCCCAAGCCTCCGACCGAGCGGGTGCATGGCCGGGCACAATCGCACGAAGAGGCACTGAGGCGAACGGGTGGTCGTGTCTTGCGGAGCCGAGCCGGGCTCACAAGTAAAAACGAGTTCTGGTCGACCGGACTAGGCAGCCAGCTCCAAACACAGACGACGTGCCTTGGAGAGAGGTGGCAGTCCTCCCCTACGCTGCTCGCAAGCACCCAGGACAACGTCGCCTGCACCTACAAACTCCTACCAACAGAGGACTCGCAGCCACTCTCGAAGCACGGACATACGCCCGGACCTACTGAGACTCTGCCCCGGCTCACAGCAGCCAAATGACATCCCTTAACGGAATCCTGGGGACAGGACACTTGCAGAAACAAATGACACCGCTAGGGAGAGCCAGACAACCGTCTCGAGCATGCACACTGCTAACCCGGATCCTTCACTCCCTCGCCCGCTCTCTCGCTCGCTCGCCCGCCCGATCGCTCGCCCCTCGCTCGGCCTGGGAAGCTCAGACTGGCAATCACAGGAGGTCGCAGCCGGGGGGGGGGGGGGTAGCTTGGGGAGGCGGAGTGGTACCAGCGGTGAGCTGTGTCCTACCAGAAGAACCCAAAGAACACGGCCGGCAGGGACGGCTCAGGCTACGAAAATGAAACCAAAGACAGAATCACTCACTCCAACATTGCACGTTTACAGCAGGATTGGAAAGCCTTTCCCACCAAGGGCTGCCCCTTAATGTGCGTGTTTTTACGTGGAAGGAGCCGGTCCGCAGCAGGATTGGAAAGCATTTCCCACCAAGGGGGGGCGGAAAAAAAAAAAAAAAAAAAAAAAAAAAAAAAGTCTCCCAATAAAGAGAGTTCTGCAGTTCAAGGTGACCAATATCTAATACATTTTTGCATGAGTTTATGTTCTTATATGCCTATATGCTCATGTGTATATGCACATGTGCTCTGTGCACATGAAAACAGTATGTAGATTTCTGTAAGCAAGAAATAAACCTTTGTCATTTAAGCCATTGAAATTTAGAGTTTATTATCGCAGCCTATCCTGACTGACAGCTAACTTCTCAAAATGCAAATCCTGACTCAAGAACTGCCACAAGCCAAGCATGATGGCTCACACCTGTAGTCCCAGCACTTAGCTGAGGCAGGATTGCTTGTGAGACTCTGCCTCAAATGAGAAAGGAAAAAAGAAGCTAACAAAAATAATAAACATGAACTTGGGTTTCTTTTTTTTTTTTTATGTCCTGCTGGTAACATTTTATTTGGTAGCATTTCCATCCATAAAACATTCTTTTTTTTATTTTTTTATTTTTTTATTTTTATTGATGCTTTGTGTATTTCATACATCATTTTCCAATTCAGTTCAGGCATATTTCCCTTTCCCTTCCTCCCACCCTACCCAACCCCATCCCAGATCGTGCATTCTGTCATAACTGTCCTGCATCTTTCTCTCAGTTTTTTTTTTCATTTTTTAGCAATATGTGATAATTTATGAGTACAAACATCCTTCATGTAAAACCAATTTGCAGGCAGTTGTGCTGAAACCCACACAGCCCATGGGTCCCACCATCCAGCGGGGGGTGGGGGTGGGGCGCTTGTATGTTCAGTCAAGTTGATCAAATGAGTGTCCAGACTATATTGCTGTAGTTTCACCATTCACCCCAATCAATCACAGCCCTTACATTCTACCACGCCCCCTCTTCTGAAGATTTGAACTTGGGTTTCTTATTATGGCCTGTATCAGTCACTTTTCTGTTGCTGTGATAAAGCACCATGACCAAGGAACTTATAAAAGGAAGAGTTTATTTGAGATTGGCGGTTCAAGGGAATTAGAGTCCATTGTGGTGGGAGGCATGGTGGCTGGATCTGGAGCAGCAAATCGAGGGTCACATCTCGCAAAGAGCACAGGAAACAGAGAGGGCAACTGTAGACCACAGAGGCTTGTTAAAACTCACTAAGTCTGCCCCCAGTGACACACTTCCCCCAGCATGGCCACACCTTCTAAGACCTCCAAAAACAGCACCACCAACTGGAGACAAATGTCTGAATACTTACAGCCTATGGGGGACACTCATGCAAACCACCACATGGCCTGATAAGAGTAACAAGGGAGATAGTAGAGGGGGTTACCAGTGCAATAATTAGTTGCCTGTTCTGTGTCAAACATAGCCAGTTTTCTGCTGTCAAGACAGCCACACATTAAAATACCTATGGGGACAAGCAGATGATATAAAGAAGTGAAGGAGGACAGGTGGGAGCTGGAACACAGAACACATGCTTTACCTAAGGGCAGCCTCCGTTAGCCCTAGTGGATTATTCCAGGCAGAAACATGGACTCAGTGTTGCTACATCTTCTCATTTTTTTTTCTCGTCTTTTTTTTTTTATGTGTATAAATGTACTGTCTGCATGTAGATTGGTGTACCCATGTCATGCAATGCTGTGGAGGTCAGAAGAGGTCGTCGGATTCCCCTGGAACTGGAGTTAAAGACGGTACTTAGCCCCCATGTGGGTGCTGAGAATCGAACCTGGGTCCTCTGCAAGAGCAGTCAGCACTCTTAACTGCTGAGCCATCTCTCCAGCCCATCTTCTCATTTTTTTTTAAGAGAAATTGAGAGACTGAGTTTCTGTGTTCAGCATCTTATAATAATTTTCAAGTGTTGGCACAGATTTCCCCCTTTAAACATGATGTGGGCCAAATAATACATCTTCAGGACAATTTTGGCCAATGGAATGCTACTTTAATAGTAATCTAACACGACCTTTTTCAGATGGGGAAACTAAAGCTAACCAGAATGAGAAGGACCAAATTAATCTTTATCATGAGTTTGTCCTGAACTAAAGAGGTTCATCACTTTTTTAAAAAGATTTTATGGGGCTGGAGAGATAGCCTAGCGGTTAAGAGCACCGACGCTCTTGCAGAGGACCTGGGTTCGATCCCCAGCACCCACATGGCGGCTAAGAACCGTCTGTAACTCCAATTCCAGGAGAACTCCAGTTCCAGGGGAATCTGAGACCCTTTTCTGACCTCCGCGGCATTGCATGACACGGGTGCACAGACCTGCATGCAGACAATGCATCCATACACATACAAAAATAAATAATAAAAAAAAAAAGATTTTATTATTTCAAGCCCAGCATGGTGGTACATGCCTTTAATCCCAGCACAAAAGTAGGCAGATCTCTGTGAGTTTAAGGCCAACCTAGTCTACATAGTGAGTTTCAGGAAAGCTGGAGCTACAGGGAGACACCCTGACTCAAAAAGACCAGGAAAAAAATATTTTATTTTTAAAACTTTCAGTATGTGTCTGATGTATTGCTTGCATGTAGATAGGTGTCATGCAGCGTCTGCAGAGGTCAAAAGAGGATGTCAGGTCCCTTGGAACAGGAGTTACAGATGGTTGTTAGCCACCATGTGGGTACTTAGAATCAAACCCAGGTCCTCCAAAAGAGTAATGAGTACCCTTAACTGCAAGCCGTCTCTCCAGCCCCTTATTTTATTATTATTATTATTATTATTGTTGTTGTTGTTGTTTTATGTGTATGAATGAATTGCCTGCAAGTATGTAAAGTGTACCCATGTTGTGCAGTGCCCTTGGAGGTCAGAAGAGAGTATTGGATCCCCTGGAACTAGAGTTACAGACAGTTGTTAGCTGCCATATGGGTGCTGGGATTTGAATGTGGGTTCTGGGATTTGAACTCCAGACCTCTGCAGTCAGTACTCTTAAACCACTAAGCCATCTCTCCAGCCCCTTTATTTTTGTTTTTAATTATATGTATATGTGTGTCTGTGTCAGTGTGTGGGTATGTGCATGTGAGTGCAAGTGACCATGGAGGCCAGATGCATCAGGTCCCCAGGAGCTAGGACTTGAACATGGGCCTTCAGGAAAAGCAACAACTGTTCTTAACCACTGAGCTACCTCTTCAGCCCAAAGTTCTTTTTTTTTTTTTTCAAAGAATCCATTAAAAATGTTGGGGGTATAATTCAGTGTTAGAGTGCTTGCCTAGTATGCCGTAGCCCTGGGTTCAATCTTCTGCATTACACACACAGGAGAAAGTTGTTTGGGGGAGTGGGTATGTATAAAATCAGTGTTTGTGCCGGGCGTGGTGGCACACGCCTTTAAACCCAGCACTCAGGAGGCATAGGCAGGTGGATCTTTGTGAGTTCAAGGCCAGCCTGGTCTACAGAGTGATTTCCAGGACAGCTGGGGCTACAGGGGGACACTGTCTCAAAATGACAAAAAAAAATCAGTGTTTATGAAAGAATCCATGAAAGATTAGAGATAACCACTGCCATATTTTAAGTATCCATAGCCCCACAGCAATACACTAGCCCAAAAGTTTAGGAAACTTCTAGAACACAGAGAGATTCCTTCTCACTGCCAGGTCTCAGCATTTTATAAAGTACAGAATGAAAGACTTCAGAGTCCAGGGGACATATATTTTTCAGAAGCATTTTTCACAAAATCTTTCCCTTTTTTGCCTAAGACTGTCATTATGTAATGTTTTTGGTTGTTAGGGGTTGTTTGATTTGTTGGCTGGTTGACTGATTTTGAGATAGGTTCTAATTGTTTCCCAGGCTACCTTCAAACTCATTTTTAGTCCAGGCTACCCTCCAACTTTCGGCAAGCTTCCTGCCTCAGCATATGTGGTGCTGGCATTACAGGCTGTTATGAGCCATCATGCCCACCTAATAGAACTTGCTCGCTTTTGTTTCTTTTTTATTTATTTTTATTTTATGTGTGTGAGTTATGCCTGCATGTAGTAACCACCATGATAAGCAATACCTGCAGAGGACAGAAGAGGGCGTTGGATCCCCTGGAATCTAACCTAACCACTGTTAGGTGCCATGTGGGTGCTGAGATTAGAGCCATGGTCTTCTCCAAGAACAGCCATTGCTCTTAACGGCTGAGCCATCTCCCCAACCCCAAATTTGTTTCTTAATCCTCTCAGCAGCATTTTGAGCCATTCCAGATATGAATTCCTGATAAAGTATTCCAAAGCTAGGAAGATCTGCAGAGCCTGTCGCCTCCCACCCTCAGAGGGGGCCAACATGGAGCATAGGAACATAGCTGATGACTGATTGCCCTTCCTGCTGTTACCTGCATTCCTCTTCTTACTCCAAGCAATCAATGATGTTGGCATTCTCCTACCTCAGGCCTTGAGAAGGGGGGCTATTCCTTACCCCACAACAGATTACAGGATAACAAGCCTGCAACGCTCCTCAGGAGGCACTGTAAGAGATCAGAAGACTAATGTCAGCTCACACATCCCTAGTTATAACTTAGATGTGTGATTGCCCTTTAATAGACCTGCCTAAGCCTTGTGGCCTCATTCGTCCAGTGATAGATATCCAAGCCCACACAGTCACAAAACAGGGAAGCATTGCAGCAGCAACAGAGCTAAGACTCTGCTACTCGGGGTGATCAAGGGTCCCCAGTAAACCTAGCTGGTTACACAGCCTAGGATGGAGAAAAGAAAATGTATAATTTAGGAATAAAGAATGACATTATGGGGCTGGAGAGATGGCCTAGCGGTTAGGAGCGCCGACGCTCTTGCAGAGGACCCCAGTTCGATCCCCAGCACCCACATGGCGGCCGAGAGCCATCTGAAACTCCAATTCCAGAAGAACTCCAGTTCCAGGGGAATCCGAGACACTCTTCTGACCTCTGCAGCATTGCACGACACGGGTGCACAAACTTGCATGCAAACAGTACATTCATACACATACAGAAATAAATAAAATTAATTTTAAAAAAGGCATGTGCCACCACGTCTGGAAAAAAAAAAAAAAGAATGACATTACAAAGGGAAGGAATAAGAAATAAAGAGATAGGGGCTTGGCAGGTAAAGCACTTGCTGCAAAGTTTGACGACCTGAGTGTGCTCCCCAGAACCCACATAGGTAGGAGAAAACAGCTCCATGGTGTTGGCCTCTGACCTCCTCACTCTGCAGCACACATAACACCCACACACATAACCAAAAAATACAAAAATAAGTGTAAAAGAGGCTTGTCATGCTAGTGTGGCTCAGCAGCCACCTGAGCACGTCTGTCTGTCAAATGAATAAAGTGATGTGCAGCATTAGACTAGGCCTTCTCACTTCTCTGGAATCCACCTCTTTCTTCATGAATGCCAGACCCAGCAGGGCTTTTCACATCAGTACCTAGCCCATTTATCTTTCAAATCATTTGGACCCCAGCACAGTGCCTAAGGAAGTGAGGCAGACTACAGAGGTGATGACTGGGAACAGGGTAGACTTAAGAATTGTCCAGAGCCAGGTGAGGAGGCACACACCTGTAATGTGTAGCACCTGGGAAGTGGAGGCAGGACTATCAGGACTATCATCAGGACTATCAGGACTATCATCAGGACTATCATCAGGACTATCAGGACTATCATCAGGACTATCATCAGGACTATCAGGACTATCAGGACTGTCATCAGGACTATCAGGACTATCATCAGGACTATCAGGACTATCATCAGGACTATTAGGACTATCAGGACTATCATCAGGACTATCAGGACTATCATCAGGACTAGCAGGACTACCAGGACTAGCAGGACTATCATCAGGACTATCATCGGGACTATGAGGACTATCATCGGGACTATCAGGACTATTATCAGGACTAGCAGGACTACCAGGACTAGCAGGACTATCAATCAGGACTTCAGGACTATCATCAGGACTAGCAGGACTACCAGGACTATCAGGACTATCATCAGGACTATCATCGGGACTATCAGGACTATATCAAGACTATCATCAGGACTATCAATCAGGACTATCAGGCATTCAAGGCCATCCTCACCTACATGAGTTTGAAGCTGGCATGAACTACACAAGACCCGGTCTCAACACACACACACACACACACACACACACACACACACACCCCACTCAATAAAAACATAAGAAAAATTTTCTAATATATTTATTTTATGTGTATGAATATTGCCTGCATGTATGAAAGTGCACCCGTGTTGTGCAATGCTGTGGAGGTCAGAAGAGGGTGTTGGATTCCCTGGAACTGGAGTTACAGATGGTTGTTAGCTGCCATGTGAGTGTTGGGAACGGCACCTGAGTCCTCTGCAAGAGCAGCCAGTGATCTTAACCACTGAGCCATCTCTTCAGCCCCTATTTTTAGTTTTTTGGAGAGAATTCTATACTGATTTCCATAGTGGATGCACCAGCTTACATTTCCACCAACAATAAATAAGGTTTTTCTTTAGCAGAGGACTCAGGTTCGATTCCCAGCACCTGAATGGCAGTTAACAACTGTCTATAACTCCAGTTCCAGGAGATCTGATACTTCTGTCCTCCACAGGCATTCCACAACACAGGTGCACTTATGTACATGCAGGCAAAACACTCGTAAAATAAAAATAATTAAGGGGCTGGAGAGATGGCCTAGCGATTAAGAGCGCCTTCGCAGACAGGCCTAGACGTGCACTTCACTAAACTCCGAAGTGTTTTTGTTCGATGGGCTGGCCTAGAGCTCTATATAAACTGGAGTGGCCTCAAACTTGTGGTGATCTCCTGTCTCTTCCTCTTTTTTTTCTTTCTTTTTATTTTTTACCATGGATCTTGTGCGTGCCATCTCCATTGCTGTGGGTGCATATGAGTAACTGACCAGCTGCCTGGAAAACTGGTTAGTGAAAAACCTTGGAAAGACAGAGAAAAATGGAAAGATGCAGGACATGTATGGCAGAAGGCATGAACTGGGGTGGAGTAGGGGGCAGGGAGCAGGTAATGTGTCTAAATTGGACTGTCTCTGCCTCCTGAGTGCTAGGATTACAGGCGTGTACCCGTGGTCAGCCTGTCCTTCTGCTCCACAATATCCAGTGTCCATAGTTCACAATAAAGATCGTGCCTGTCCTGTATATTTTATAGGTTTTGCCATACAAATATATCCACCATTAATTATGTCACAGGAAATTGACTTCATTGACTTCAAATTCCTCATCTATTCATCTTCTCCCCACCACACACAACTGTTAAATTTTCTTACTGTCTCTGAAGTTTTGCTTTTTCCAGGTTATATAGCTGAAATCATGTGATATGTAACCTTTTTAAACTGGCTTTTTTTTTTTTTTTTGCATTTTTGAGACATCTCCCCTTAGTCCCAGCTGGCCTGGAGCTCACTATGTAGACCAGGCTGGCCTTGAACTCACAGACTTGGGAGGCAGCCTCTGCCTCCCAAGTGCTAGGATTAAAGGTGTGCACTACCATACCCAGCAAAACTGGCGCTTTTTTTATGTGTATGAATGTACTGTTTGCATGTAGGTCTGTGCACCTGTGTCGTGCAATGCCTCGGAAGTCAGAAGAGGGCATCAGATTCCCCTGGAACTGGAGTTAAAGATGGTTCTCAGCTGCCGTGTGGGTGCTGGGGATCGAACCTGGGTCCTCTATCCACCTGCCTCTGCCTCCCAAGTGCTGGCACTAAAGGTGTGCACCACCACGCCCAGCTAAAACTGCCTTCTTTTTTAATTTATTTTTAATTATAATTGGAGGGCAGATGTTGTACACAAGTGCAAGTAGCTCCACGGCCCAAAGGCTCTAGAGCTGGAGTTAGAGGTGGATGTAAGCTATCTGATGTGGGTGCTGGGAACTGAATGCAGGTTCTCTAGAAAAGCAGAGCAGCTCTTAACCACTGAGCTGTCTCTCCAGCCCCGCAAACAGGCTTCTTTGACTTAGTAATACAGATTCAGGTTTCTCTGTATCTTACTCTGTATCTTACTCATTTCTCTGTAGTATTTTTCCAGTTATTTTACTTATTACTCTGTGTGTGTGTGTGTGTGTGTGTGTGTGTGTGTGTGTGTGTGTGTCTATTTGACGTATGGGCATGTATGTGCCAAGACACTTGTGGTGAGGTCAGAGGACAAATTTCAGGAGTTGGTTCTCTCTTTCCACCATGGGTTCCAGGAATCAAACTCAGCTCATCGGGCTCGAAGGACATCAAAGGACAAGCACTTTACCCACTGGGCAATCTCACGGGGCCCAAATTTCTTTTCTGTGTGTGCTTTTTCTTTTTGTTGCTAAACTGGCCACAATCTCATAGAGATCTGCCTGCTCTGTCTCCTGAGTGCTGGTTAAAGGCATGTACATGCACCACCATGCCCAGCTCTCTCATTTCTTATCTTGAATAGCATTTCATTGTCAGGATATACCACAACCTCAAACATCGGGGGATAGGGAAAGCATGCAGAGTCTCAGCCCCGGGCCTTGTGCATGTCAGGCAAATGCTCCACGCTGAGCATCACCCTCCAATCCCTCAAATGTGGGGGGATAGGGAAAGCGTGCAGAGGATCACACCCAGGCCTTGTGCATGCTGGGCAAATGCTCCACGCTGAGCAACACCCTCCAATCTCTCAAACTATTTTTAAAGCTTCTGTAGATTACTGAAGAGTCTAAGCAGTTATCAATTGTGGGTTCAAATCCCAAGTCAGGTTCTAACCTTACATGATCTTGGACACATAAATGACTTGAATTTCTTTCAGCTTCCTGGTTTATTACCACCTCATAGGGTTGTTATGAACCTATAAAAACTAATACAAGGCGGGGCTGGAGAGATGGCCTAGTGGTTAGGAGCGCCGACGCTCTTGCAGAGGACCCAGGTTCAATCCCCAGCACCCACACATGGTGGCCGAGAGCCGTCTGAAACTCCAATTCCAAAAAATAATAATAATAATAAAAATAAAATATATAAAATAAAAAATAAAAAGACAAGGACACAGTGGTGAGAAACCATTGTGACCTAGAGTAACAGACAATCAGAAGGTGGTTCTTCAAAAGCACAGCCACTGTGAGAATGGGCAGCTCATCTTACATGAAGGTCCACTCTGACAGAAACTGTCATGATTTCAAGCCTACATGAACACTTCAGAAGAAACATTTTAAGAGGTAACACTGCACAACTATCTTAGCACTGTATTTTTAAGGAAATGGGTCCCTGGGTCTGCTCCAAGGCCAGAAATAATGCTAACTCCATTATAAAGGACCTGTGGTGCATGCAGATGGTACATTCATACACATACAAGAATAAAAATTAAAAAAATAATAAATAAGACATTGCATATGCAGTATCTCAACATGGAAATGTTTTGTGTTATTTGCTGTTATTTTTTTATTTGCTCTGTTATTTTTTTCAGCATAAAGGAAATTAGATGCTGTTATTTTATTTTTTTCCACATAAATTTATTCTTTTTTTTTTTAACAAATCTAGACCCGTGTTCCCGCCCATTCCCCCACCCCACCAGAGCTCATGCATTCTGCCAAACATGCTTTTCATCTCTTTCTCAGTCTTAATATTCTCCATGAGGAAGTTGACTGTTTTGAGCAGAAGTTCACTGTTTCAGTCACTGATGCTGTTATTTTAAGCTCATCTTTCAACGAAAATAGCTACACACATTTGAATGTTTCTTTTTTTCCCCAACAAGCTAAGGATTTTATTTAAATCACAGATCTCATGAGGAGTAAATTAAACAGTACCTGTACTACACTACAGGACCAGCCACATGATAAATGCCAAATCTTTACCTATATCTGGCAAAGTAAGCACTCAAAATAGTTGCTAAAATTGACAAGAACAAGCACTTAAAATGGATAAATAATTAGAACCAACGATTGACGACTGACTCCTCTCTCTCTCTCTCTCTCTCTCTCTCTCACACACACACACACACACACACACACATTACTACGTGGTGAAACAAGCCTGGGTGTGAGGGAAGAAACGGGTTGCTTGAAGCAACACCCAATACGGCATAATGATATACTCCTGTAAACCCAGCACTCAGACTGGCACAAGAGGATAGTGCTTTCCAGGCCAGCTTGGGCTACATTGTGGGCTGGAGAGATGGCCTAGCGGTTAAGAGCACCGACTGCTCTTGCAGAAGACCCGGGTTCGATCCCCAGCACCCACATGGCGGCCGAGAGCCGTCTGAAACTCCAATTCCAGGAGAACTCCAGTTCCAGGGGAATCCGACACCCTTTTCTGACCTCCGCGGCATTGCAAGACACGGGTGCACAAACCTGCATGCAAACAGTACATTCATACACATACAAAATAAATAAAAAATAATTTAAAAAATATTTTTAAAAAAGAGAACTGAACGCTCTTGCAGAGGACCCAGGTTCGATCCCCAGCACCCACATGGCGGCTGAGAACCGTCTGAAACTCCAATTCCAGAGGAATCGGAGACCCTCTTCTGACCTCCGCGGCATTGCACGACACGGGTGCACAGACCTACATGCAGACAGTACATTCATACACATACAGAAATAAATAAATAAAACAAAAAAAAATTCTAGGCCGGTGGCAGATTCAGGCGAATCTCCGTGAGATCAAGGCCAGCCTGGTCTACATATCAAGTTCCAAGCCAGCTGGGGCTATAGGAAGACCCTGTCTCAAAAAGACAGAAGGAAGGGAGGGAGGGAGGTAGGCAGGCAGACAGAAATTAACTTCCAGGCCAATCTTGGCTACATAACGGGTCTTTGTGTCAAAACAATTACAGCTACAAAATCAGCCAGTAAGATAAATATAAAGAGACAAATGGGGCAAGACTAACGGGCTGAGCAAACAAAATTCCAGCACTAGGTGACAGAGTCGCACTAACTTCCACCCAAGTCCCGCCTCTGCCCTAATCTGCGACACTGCAGTCCCTCTCCAACAAGCGGAAGCAATTTCCGCCCGAAGATAGGCGGGGCTTCCGTGTACCCTAGGCTTGAGAATATACTCGTGCCCGGAGAGAGGAAGTCCCCACATTTCTTCCTAGCTCTTCCCCTCTCAGTTCCGCCCTCACTACTTCCACTTCCGATGAGGGAAAAGTCACTTGCGCTGCAAGAAGGGTCGCCCTCTGTCACCAGCTCGCCTGCTGCCCACCCAACTTCACCCACACTTCCGCCCTCATAGTGTGCCACGCCCCTGTTCCACCGCTCTCCCGACACGCGCGAGGAAAAGCAGCGGGAAACGGATCCCGCTACTGCAGCCCCGCCAGCCTCTCTACGACTCCACCCCTTCCTCTTCAGACCACGGCCTATTTAGGCGGAGACGAAGCCATATTCGCCCTGAGAGAGGCGGAGACCCCTATTCCAGTCTCTCTCGCGAGCACTCGGAAGTCTCGCGAGACTTGACGCCCGACTTGTGCGCCCGGGAAACCCCGTCGTTCCCTTTCCCCTGGCTGGAAGCGCGGAGGCCGCACGGTAAGCAAGGGCTCCGGGTCTTGCTGTGCGTAGAGCTTCGGGGCGGGCTACACGTCCCAGGAGCGCGTGCCGGGAGCTTCGGGAAACCCGGCGCGGGGCCGCTCCGCCCCCTGGAGCCGCGGCCACGTGCGAGCTGCAGGCCCGGACATGCCGGATCGGCGCGGTCCGGGAGCCTAAGGGGCTGGGTGGTCAGCAGAGGGGTGAGTGGAGTGCCCAGGATCGTGGGGCGGAGGTCGGGACGTTCTCCCACGCGGTCACCAGGCCGGGTTGCTGCGATCCACAGACCATGGGCGGCGGTGAGTTCTGTGAAACCCACAGCATCCGAGCGGGGGCTTGGATTTAGGTTGGAGAGGAGCGAGGTTGGGTTTGGCGTGCACTCGAAATCCGTGGTCTGCACCAGGCCTGCTGTTGACATTGTTGCTCTTCTCTCGCAGATGCCTGGAGTTACAGTAAAAGACGTAAACCAGCAGGAGTTCGTCAGAGCTCTAGCAGCCTTCCTCAAAAAGTGAGTGCTGGAGCTCAGGCCTGACCCTTGGGGTGGGGAACCCCAATGTTTGCTGTGTCTGGCAGCTTGTTGGAGCCTTGCTGCATTAGGCCTGGAGTCGCTGTGTTTGCATTTCAGCTTGTTCATTCATATGCTGGCATGTATAACGGCTTTTTCTAACTTTGTTGTGTTGGTTGGGAAAGGTTTGGGGACGTGGAAATTACTGAATTGTGCTTTTGTCACTGTCTTGGTCCTAGGTCCGGGAAGCTGAAAGTCCCGGAATGGGTGGACACAGTCAAGCTAGCCAAACATAAAGAGCTTGCTCCCTATGATGAGAACTGGTTCTACACACGAGCTGGTGAGGAACTGGGGCCTTTGCTTGGAATTGATCTGGGTGACCCCCCCAAACTAAGAAAAGTGGCTTTAGAAGTGCCCATGGACCCTCTGTATCTGTGGCATAGGCTTTCAGCTCAAATTCCTCCATAACCATTTGACTCTGCACGAAGGCAGGAGGAGTACTTCTTTGCTTAAATCTGTGTCCTAAATCTGCTGTGGTTTCTAATGGCTTAACATACAGAGCTATGGGGTTTCAACTGAGATTGATGCAAGCAAAACATGTAGACGTGTCTGTTGTGTAGTGACTGGGAGAAGTCAGGTGATTGGGGTGGGGTGTTTGTCTTGGTGGTTTTGAGACAGGGTCTCAACTGTAGCCCCAGCTGGCCTGGAACTCTATGTAAACCTGGCCTTGAACCCACAGATCCGCCTGCCTCTGCTGGGGTTAAAGGCATGTGCCACTGAGACCTTGGCTTCTGAACTCTTACCATCTCCCTTTTGAATTTAGAGCTTCAACATGAGAGATCTCATGGGTACATGGAAAGCTGTAGGGGCCATTGGAAGTTTCAAGAATAACTGAGTTGGCCTGGGGACAAATCCTTCAGATGTTATGTGCTTGTGCATCAGATGTCTCTGGGGCCTTAAGAGTTGGAGTGGGGACCAAGCCTCTGGCATAGAGGGATTTAAGACCAAGCCTGGCAGCACATACTTCTAATCAATCCCACCACTTGGGAGATGGGGGCAAGTTCTGAGACTTTCAAAAGACCCCGTGTAGGTAGGCCTGCTGCTGATGTTAGGGGCTCCGTGGCCCTTTCCTTAAAACATCCTGCTCTGGATGTGCAACTTCAGCTCTTGGTCCCTGAATTTTCTGTCTCCTTTGGACTTCCTGTCCCAGCATTCTAAACCAAGAGCAGATGTTCACTGTTCTGGAATCTAATAAGTACGCTTGCCCACATCTTATATACTCTTAGCAAGTTGTAATCATTGTCAGGAGTGACCTGTTCAGCCACAGAGGAAAGTGGGTTGCGCGGATTGCTTGCTTCAGAATAGGCTAGTTCTGTCCAAAGCTGGTTTCCAGGCTTTCTTTGCTGTTTTTTGTCTGAGCAGTATGAGTGCAGCGAGGCGGCAGGCTAGTTCTGTCTTGGGTTCTGGCCGAAGGTGGGACCATCCTGGATTGGTCTGGACTAGGCAGGGTTGGGGGAGCAGCATCCCCAGGGTGGTGAGGTAGGTGCAAGTACTACTTGAAGGGGTAGACTTTGAAGCAGTGGGGTGCCGGTGCCCTCTTGAGCTCTTCATTCCTACAAGGGTCTGCTTAGATGGGAGGTGATAGTTGGATGTGGTGTAATTGTAGGGGAGAAGCAGGCTCGTCTGCATGCTGTACAGTATCAGCCAGGGGGGCATTGCAGAGCCAACAAAAAGGGGAGCTGAGGCCAGCAAAGTCGTTTTTCCTTGGAGGTTTGGCAGGAGACGGTCAGGACAAAAACAAGGTTACACACACACATATGTACTTGGCACATGCCGTTCACGTGCTAAGCAACAAGGCCTCCCGTAGGAGGAGTATTCCACCTATTTGGCCGTGTGTCTGTGTGTCTGTGTGTGTTTTGCCTGCATGTAAGTCTGCCTATTTGTGTGTGTGCGTGTGTGTGTGTGTGTGTGTGTGTGTGTGTGTGTGTATTTTGCCTGTGTGTAAGTCTGCCTATGGGTACGATACCTGCAGAAGCCAGAAGAGGGTGCGGGGTCCCCTGGAACTGAAGTTAAGTTTTTAGACAAAATGTGGCTGCTGGGAACTGACCTCTCCCACCCCCGATTTGCAGAGGTGGCTGAGCTTTGTCGCTTTGTTGGGTTTCCTTTGGTGGTATTCTACAAGCACTGGGGGCTCTGTTGCTGCTAAGCCGCAGGACAGACTTGTGTCTGCTTGGCTTGGCCCTCTCTCTACCCTGCATCCAAGCTGATTGTGGTGCCTGGTCCCAGCTCTGTGAGGCCACGATCACCTGCCGTGTTGCTAGTGCACAGTCACTTCTTGTATCCTGTGCTTCTTGTATGAGTGAGACGCCATCCTGCTTCCCTGACTTGGCTGTAGCCCTCGGGGAGAACAGATCACTTGAAACACAGCCAGGTGTTGGTGTGGAGACCGGGAAGAAATCAGTCTGTGGTTGAGGCAGGCTTGAGTCACGGTCTGGTCCTTGCTCCAGGGATAAAGCCATCCCTGTGTTTTCCCAGCCAGCAGAGCTGTGCTGTGGCCCAGGTCTGGATAGAGGTGACATAGAAGGCCAGTGATCACCTAGAACCTGGGTTTCTCTTTGCCCTGAAGAGTATTAACATGGGCTGTGAGTCTCTGGCTCTGGGGGGACTGGTGATCCCAGTTCTACTGCAGCCCCAGCACCAGGTAGCTTTTAAAGCTGCTTAAGGGAAGTGTATGAAGAGCCCTTGGCGCTTGGAGCATCCTGGTCTTGGCTGGGTTTTGGTGGAGCTTGTTGGGCAGGCAGGTGAGGCTGGCCCTCAAGATAATTTCCCCATGTCCGTGGGTGGACTAATGTGTGTTCCAAGTTGGGAGTTCTGCCACATGAGCTGGCCTGTGCTCTGCGGAACAGCTACGCCTGTGACAGTTGGTTCCTTCTCTCCTGCCTCTCAGCACATGGAGATGGTTGCAGTTGGGCAGGCCTTCCCAGAGCACAGGGCCACTCAGCTACAGGAGCTTTGAGGGTTTGGGGGATGAGGTGTCATCAAGACTGTGGCTGGGCGCGGTGGCGCACGCCTTTAATCCTAGCACTTGGGAGGCAGAGGCAGGCGGATCTTTGTGAGTTCGAGGACAGCTGGGGCTACAGGGAGACCCTGTCTTGTAAAGAAGGCTTCCAATGGTCCTAAGGCCCCGCCTTCCTCCCCACTGCAGCTTCCACGGCTCGGCACCTGTACCTCCGGGGTGGCGCTGGGGTCGGCTCCATGACCAAGATCTATGGCGGGCGTCAGAGAAACGGTGTCAGGCCCAGCCACTTCAGCAGAGGCTCCAGGAGTGTGGCCCGCCGGGTCCTCCAAGCCTTGGAGGGTCTGAAAATGGTGGAAAAGGACCAGGATGGGTAAGCCGGGAACGAGGCCGACATTGCCCATCGCTGAGCTGTAGCGAAGTTGTCAGGCCCCTTCTCCCTACAAACGAAGGTGCAGGCGGCAAATGTCCTGCATTTGTCTGTGCTCCCTGCTCCCCGAGCCGGCCAGGCTTCGGCAGAAAAGCAGACAGCAAGGCCCTCACCCAGACCTCTCTGGCTGACTTCCTCTGGCTCTGGGAAGGTAATTTAGCGACTGTCCGCTTTCATTAGCCTGCTCGTTAACTTTTCCCAATTGATTTTTCGGGGCTTTTGATCTAATGCTTGCACAAACGACACCCCGTCAGCTCCCAGGGGGCCCCTGCTCCTGCCCCCAGCTTGTTAGGATGCAGCTGGCTGGGGCGTGAGTGGGAGCTCGGCTGGCTGTGGTGAGGCCTCACAGCTTGGTGCTCGGCTAAGGAGCCCAGGAAGAAAGATGGGCTCAGCTCATTTAAGGACTATGACTCTCTGCAGGGGCCGCAAGCTAACACCTCAGGGACAGAGAGATCTGGACAGAATCGCTGGACAGGTGAGGAGGGGTGTACACACAGGACTGGGCGTCTCCAGAGCCCCTTGTCTGATTTCCTCCCCTGGGGTGCACAGCCTGTGGGGGGAGGAGGTGAGGGTGCTGGGGTGCAGAGCCTACTCGCACCTGCATGGGTACTTCCCAGGTCAGCTTGCTGCTGTTGGGCACCAGGTACAGGGTGGAGATGGGTGACAAGCTGGCTCAGGCCCAGACAATGCAGAGGGGCTTCCTCTTCTCCCTGGCAAGTGATGTCTCACCCTCAAGGGCATTGATGTGGGATGAAGGCCCCTGGGTCCTTTTTGAATCATGGACTCTGACCTCCTAGGAGTCTTGGGAGGCTCTAGGAGCCAAAGAGGGGTGTCCTAGGGGCCACAGCCTGTGCTTTGGGTTGCCTTCCCCTCAGTCCAGTAGGCGGAAGTTGGACTCCAGTTTCCTCAAGCTCTAGGTTGTATCTGAAATCAGGCGTCTCCTGGGGTGGGTAGGGAGAATGTGGCAGAGTGCACTGAGACCTGCCACTGACCCTCTGTCTTTCCACAGGTGGCAGCTGCCAACAAGAAGCATTAAGAACAAAGGATGCTGGGTTAATAAATTGCCTCATTCGTACTCTTGGTTTCGGGGTCTCTTGATTGGCTTTCTTTGGGAACAGAGGAATGGGCATTTGTCTGGGGGGTTTTTTGGCCTTTTTAAGATTTGTGTGTGTATGTGTGTCTCCCTGTAGTCCCAGCTGTCCTGGAACTCACTCTGTAGATCAGGCTGGCCTTGAACTCACAAAGATCCGCCTGCCTCTGCCTCCCAAGTGCTAGGATTAGAGGCGTGCACCACCACACCCAGCCTTTTTAAGATTTTTGAGTCTCCCTGTAGCTCCAGCTGTCCTGGAACTCTGTGTAAACCAGGCTGGCCTTGAGTTCGCCACCACTCCTGGCTGGAATCAACTTTTTCTTATAACCCAGTGGAGGGTTAGTGGCAGCTTGATTCATTTCAACTTTGCAGGTTGTGTGTGTGTGTGTGAGAGTGAACGTGTCTAGTGTCTAAGGATGCCAGGAGAGGGTGGTGGTAAGCCATTGCTCGGCTGCTGGCATCCAAACTTTGGGTCTGGAAGAGCAGTGAGTGCTCTTGATCGCTGAGTTCTCTCCTGGCCCCCAATTTTTTTAATGTGAGTGTGGTGTCTGCATGTATGTGTGAGTACCCTTGTTTGGTGCCCAAGGAAGTCAGAGCAGAACTGGACTTGTAGATAGGTGATTGTTAACTGCCAAGTAGGTGGTGGACCCAACCCAGGTCCCAAGACAGGGTCTGTCGCCCCAGTTGTCCTGGAACTCACTCTGTAGACCACGCTGGCCTTGAACTCACAAAGATCTGCATGCCTCTGCCTCCCAAATGCTAGGATTAAATGCGTGCACCACTATGCCAGGCTAAATCGTTTTGAGGTTAGAGTTGGAACACCCAAAGTGCTGGGAATTGAACTACAGTCATCTCTCCAACTCAATTTTTGTGTTTTTTTTTTTTAAGAGCTGTGTGGGGCTGGAGAGATGACCTAGCGGTTAAGAGCACCAACTGCTCTTGCAGAGGACCCGGGTTCAATCCCCAGCACCCACGTGGCGCCTGAGAACCGTCTGTAACTAATTCCAGAGGAATCCAACACCCTCTTCCAACCTCCACGAAAACGCTGTGTGAAGTAGGGCAATGGCCCTCATGGGGCCTGGTTGCAGAGTGGCCTCTGCTGGAGGGGGGAAGTTGGGCTTCTAGCATTCTGGAAGGTAGACCAGTTCCCAGGCTTGTTTGGATGGGTGGATCTGTCTTAACCTCTGAGTCTGGGGAGTGATCACAGTAAGCCCTTAGCTGTCGAGTGTTCAAGGAAGGCCACTGTAACAGTGTCCGAAAACTCGAGGGGCTGGATATTAGTGTAGGAGGGCCAGGCCCACCGGGTGCTAAGCCTGTACCACAGTAGAGGAATGGAACTAGAAGGCAGTGTCCCATCTTAGCTTCCATCCACGGACTTTAAGCCACACCCTCCCCTCCAGGCTAACCTCCCCAAGTTGGTTCTGATCAGAAAAGCAACCTGCTCCTAAATCAACTAAGACGCCAAGTGGAACTTTGGCTCCCAGCAGAACCCCTGCCAGAAACAAGCCAGCCTTAACCACACCAAAGACTAGCACACACTTAACATGGGAAGTGGAGTTAGTGGGTATGGCAGGCAGGTGGGCAATGAGGCCACTGCCTGTCCCCGCTTTAAGGGTGTTAGTGCTAGGTTTATATTTAGTAGTCTGCTGCATGCCAGGCACTTTGCAAATATTTTCTGGTCCCAGCCCTTAACCTGAAATAGGTGTGGAGCAGCATTTGGAGGTAATTAAGTGATTTGCTGGGTGATGGCAGAGCCTCTGTTAACCAATGCAACCTACTCTGGCTACAGTGCTCTCTGGCCCAATATGCCCCAAGACCGGACTAGTCACTCCATTCCATGGTCCAGTGCCCTGTTGCCCATTGAACATGTATGGACGATTGCTCATTTCGTGACGCGTCAAATTTCCATCCTGCTACCCTGAACTTCACCTCTTCAGCCACTGGGTGGCAGACGCCGACTGAGGCTGAACAAGGGAAACTCCCAGAGGTTCCATGCTGCTTGAAAAGTCACAAGCAGGAACTAATTAATGATCCAGTTACTTAAGGACTGGCTGAGCACCCAAGTGCACAACTGGGTATCTGGAGGGAAGGTGGAGTGTCCCAGGGCCAGAGAAGGGGAACTAACCCTCTTCCAGGAGCTGTGCTAGGTGCACTTTGTAATATTTTTAGTGCCAGCCTGAAAGAGCATCACACTGTGCTCCACTGGGCCATCTCTAGCCCTTTTGGGGGAAGAGGACTTAGATTTTTTGTTTTTTGAGACAGGGTCTCCCTGTAGCCCTAACTGGCCTAGAACTCCTAAGGTAAACCAGGTTGGCCTCAATCTCACAGAGATCTTCCTGCCTCTGCCTCCTCAGTCCTGGGATTAAATATATGGGCCACCCCAGCCTGGCTTGTTTTTGTTATTTTAAGACAGTCCTGGAGATGGAGAGATGGCTCAATGGTTAAGAGCACTGGCTGCTCTTGCAAAGGACCTGGGTTTGATGCCCGGCACCCACATGGCAGCTAACACCATCCTTAACTCCAGTTCCAGGATTCTGTGGGCACTGCACAACACAGGTGCACTTCATACATACATGTATATATACATGTATACATACATACATACATACTGATCTAACACTCATATGTCAAAAAAATTTTAGGAGTCCTTTGTAAAGCTGGCTGGCCTCAAACTTACCATGTAGCCTAGAATGACCTCAAACTCTTGATTTCCTCCCACCCCTCCCTCTCTATTTCTTAAGTGCTGGGGTTACAATCATGCACCATTAAATCGAGCCAGTTGCACTATTTTTAAATTAGAAAGTATTTCAGGCATGCAAAAGCAGTATTCAAAGTAGTGTAACAAAAACTCATCCCTCAGTTTAAGAAGTAAAGCAGGGGGCAGCCGGATGTGGTGCTGCATACCTGTAATCCCTGCACTGCAGAGGCCGGTCTGGTCTACATAGCAAGTGTCAGGCCGCCTGAGACCAAAGGGAGACCCTATCTCAAAAAACAAGCAAACAAATGCTATGGAAGGAAAAGTGTGTTGCTTACTCAGTACCAAGCCCTAACTAGGCTCACAGAGTTCCATCCCCAAACAGCACAGAAACAAAAGTTAAAAGCAAAACTAGCTAAAAACAATAAAGAGATGGGGCTGGAGAGATAAATAGCTTAGAGGTTAAGAGCCTTGCTGCCCTTCTGGAGGATCTGAGTTCAGTTCCCAGCACCCGAATCTGGCAGCTCACACCCACTGTAACTCCAGTTCCAGGGTATCCAACATCCTCTTCAGGCCTCCTTGGTCACCTAAACACACATGCACATGTAGACAAGCAGCCAAACATCTACGCATAAATAAACCGATTTTTTTGTGTGGCTGTGCCTCAATCTCAGCCTCCTCTTTTCCCCAAAAGGTAATTGTCCTGGCATATAGATTCTCATCTCTACAATAGGCAGACAGGCATCCGTCCAAAGCAGCACACAGTGTTGTCTTACCTTTTGAAAAGAAGTCAATTGCTGGGGCTGGAGAGATGGCTCAGCGGTTAAGAGCACTGACTGCTCTTGCAGAGGACCCAGGATAGATTCCCAGCACCCACATGACGGCTAAGAACCATCTTTAGTGCTGGGCCTGATGGTGTAAACCTTTAATCCCAGCACTGGGGAGGCAGAGGCAGGCAGATCTCTGTGAGTTCAAGGCCAGCCCGGTCCACATAGTGAGCTCCAGGCCAGCTGGGACTAAAGGGAGACCCTGTCTCAAAAAGACCAAAAATAAATTAAAAAAAGAAAGAAAGAAAAGAGTCAATTGCATCAACCACAGGTTTTTTTCTCATCTTCTAGTTGTTTCTGACACCGACTTTTCCCGTACTCTTCGGTGTTCTGCTTGCTAATTATCTTACAGCTGACATACCCATTATACTACAGCTGACATATCCATTCTCCTACAAATGTACTTTGGGGTTATTTCTCAGTTTTTCCTACCAAAAATATCCTTGCAATGAACGTGCTTTGTTTTGTTTTGTTTCGGTACTAGGAATTAACCCAGGGCCTCACAAGAGCTAGCTAGGCAAGTGCTATATCACCCGCTTCACCTCCAGCCTCTTTCTAATATTTATTTGCAAGTTTCAGTTTTATTTTGTTTTTGTTTTTTTGTTTTGAGACAGGATCTTGCTAGGCTGGAATTCACTCCGCCTCCTTTTGTTGTGGTTTGGTTTTGATTTGATTAGCTTCAAGGGCTTGGCATAAGAGCACACACCTTTGATCCTAGCACTAGAGAAAAAGACAGATTTCTGAGTTCAAGACCAGCCTGGTCCATATAGTGAGTTCCAGGACAGCCAGGGCTGCTTAGGACCCTATGGTTGGGGGGCTTGGGGGGTAAGTTTCCTGGGTCTGGGAAATGGCCCGCTGACTAAAGGCACTTGCCCTCGTCAGAACCACCTGACCTGACTTCAAACCCTGGAACCCACAGTGTAGGAGACAAAACCAGCTCCAACAAGCTGTCCTCTGACCTACGCACACATGAAGTGGAAAGCACACTCAAGTAAATAAATGTAATCTTTTTTGTTTCTTTTTTTTTTTTATTTATTTAAAGTATACCTGGGGAGGGCTGGAGAGATGGCCTAGCGGTTAAGAGCACCGACTGCTCTTGCAGAGGACCCAGGTTCGATCCCCAGCACCCACATGGCAGCTGAGAACCATCTGTAACTCCAACTCCAGTTCCAGGGGAATCCGACACCCTCTTCTGACCTCTGCGGCATTGCACGACACGGGTGCACAAACCTACATGCAGACAGTACATTCATACACATAAATAAATAAATAAAAATTAAAAAAATAAGTAAAATTAAAAATATATATTAAAAAATAAAAGAAGTAAAGCCCTCAGGCTTACATACATGTTGGCCTCTCCAACACCAGTCAAATACCAGAGCCACGAATCTACCAATAGTCTTCTTTCACACCCCTGTACCCTGCTACTCGGCTTGCCATTCTCCCTTTTGTCCCCTCATTGCCACAATACTGACAACAGTAGACTCCAGGCCCTGAGCTCTTAAGCCAGGCCCCTGCAGAGCCCCTAAAGAATCACCCAATAGTTAGGCAATTGGGGAATCTTTATACTCCATCTTCCATCTTCTGTCCTGCACCTGCCCCTTAATAGAAAGACTTGCTTTGGGAAGAGTTTAGGGCTGGGCTCAAAGAATCTCAACAAACTTGCCTGATCCCAGCCAATTGGGCATTTTCAGTTTCATCTCTCTTAGTGGGATTCTAAAAAAATGAGCACACTTAGTCTTGTTAACCAGAAGCACTCTAGTCCCAGCTGAACAACAGGGGCCANAGACAGGGTCTCCCTGTAGCCCCAGCTGTCTTGGAACTCCCTCTGTAAACCAGGCTGGCCTCGAACTCACAAAGATCCACCTGCCTCTGCCTCCCAAGTGCTAGGATTAAAGGCGTGTGCCACCCCGCCCAGCAGAGCACCGGCTGTTCTTGCAGAGGACCCAAGTTCAATTCCCAGCACCCACATGGCAGCTAAAAAACCGTCTGTAAGCCGCGCGTGGTGGTACACGCCTTTAATCCTAGCACTTGGGAGGCAGAGACAGGCGGATCTTTGTGAGTTCGAGGCCAGCCTGGTCTACAAGGCGAGTTCCAGGACAGCCGGGGCTACAGGGAGACCCTGTCTCGAAAAGACCAAAAAAAAAAACCCAAAAACAAAACAAAAAAACCATCTGTAGCTCCAGTTCCAGGGGAATCCCACACCCTCTTGGGATCCCCATATGCATTGCACAACACGGGTACACTTACATACATGCAGGCAGTACACTCATACATAAAAATCGAAATAATAAAAAATAGGATATTTTTGGAAGAAGACAAGGTCTCATATAGCACAGTTGTGGTTTTACAGGACTGAGCTAACACATCAGTATTATTTGTGTGTGTGCTGTATGCTGCATGTGTGCACATGTGATCAATCACCCGTACCACCACATGTAGAGGTTGAGGTGATGTCAAGATGTCTTCCTGAATTCTCAATTGCTTCTTCCCTTTTTTGGGAGGCAGGGGTCTTTTTGAGACAGCGTCTCCCTGTAGCTCCAGTGGGCCTGCAACTCCTTACATAGACCAGGCTGGCCTTGAACCCACAGAGATCTGGCTGCCTCTGCCTCTGGAGTGCTGGGATTAAAGGCGTGTGCCACAACCCCCACCACCTTTGTTAAACATAGTCTCCTCTGGAGCTCTCTGCCACTTGTTTCTTAGGTAGCCCGGACCAGCCTCCTAATGCATGATTCTCCTGCCTCAGCCTCCCAAATGCTGGAATTACAGGCAGGAGCCACCAAACCCTCAGCTACAAAAGTAACTTTGAAACACTTCCGAATCTTTTCCACCACTCAACAAGTGACCACTTCCCCTCACTGGGTCCCAGGTTCCTCCGTATAAAGTGGAGGATGGATGGTCTATTGTGCTTTCTTGGGGGGAGGCCAACATGAAAGAACTCTGAGCCTACAGTGCAGCTCAGTGGTAGAATGTTCACCTAGCATCCATAAGAATCTGGGGGTTTTTGTTGTTGTTTTTGGCTTTTTGGTCTTTTTGAGACAGGGTCTCCCTGTAGCTCCAGCTGTCCTGGAACTCACTCTGTAGACCAGGCTGGCCTTGAATTCACAAAGATCAGCCTGCCTCTGCCTCCCAAGTGCTAGGATTAAAGGTGTGCACTACCATGCCTGGCATAAATAATTTCTTAAGAAAGAAATTCAAGATCATCTTCAGTTACTCAGTGCTTAAGAGCACCAGCTGCTCTTCCAGGGGACCCAGGTTCAATTCCCAGCACCCACATGGCAGCTAACAACCATCTATAACTCCAGTTCCAGGGAATCCAACTCCTCCTTCTGACCTCCATGGGCATTGACCCACGCAGGTGCACTTACACCTATGCATGCAGGCAATACACTCCTACACATACAACAAATAACAAATAAAATAAAAGGGAAGAGGGAGAGAAAGAAAAGGAAAGCAGGGTGACAAGTTTTGCCCACAGTTAAGGAGGACAGAAGCCTAAGTTGAGAAGCTGAGAACTCCATGTGGCCCACACTGCAGCAGAACTTTAGCACCCCAAGGCTTATTTCCCAAGATTCAGCAGTAATGAGGCAGGCCTCTTCCCCACTCAAGCACGGGTGCCTCAGGGGAATTGCGGCCACTGCAGGTGCAGGTTAAAAGGCAGTTCCTCTACGAGGACCTGAAACATATGGCAACTAAAGGCCCAAGAGTCAGGGCCAGTGGGGCCCATCTCCTTCAGGGCTGGGCAGGAAGTGAGGCGGGGTTAGGGGTAGAATCTGGTATCTCAAGGGTTGCTGTAACCCAGACCAACTAACCCACCACCAGGAGAAGATGCCTGGGGGTCCGGGAGTCCTCAGAATCCTGGCCACTGTTACCGTCCTCCTGTTCCTGCTATCCCAAGGTAACATGGCCAACGGAGGCCGGGTGGTGCTGATGGGGGTGGAACTGAAGGAGGGCCGGGCATCAGAATCAGAAGCAGGGGTGGGAGGGAACCCAGTGGTGGTGGACCTACACACACACACACACACACACACACACACAGCAATCCCAGAACTCAAGGGACTAAGGCAGGAGGGTATTGAGTTTGAGGCCAGCCTGGGCTACATAGGGCATTTCAGGCCAGCCTGGGCAACTCAGTGAGCCTCTTTGTTAAAAGAAATGGAGAAGGGAAGCTAGGGAAAACCCCTATAGCAATTTGTCTGTCCCACACTATATACCAAGGTGAGGCTTCCATCCCCTACAATATACAGCCTTGTCTCCCTAAGTTAAAATAAGGAACTAAGCTGGTTCTTGACTAAACGTTGGGGCAGGGGGCAGGCAGGAAGGGGACACAGAGGTTGCAGCGTTGCCAGGGAACAGCACCTCAGTGGGGGGAGCCTCAGCTCTGTCCCCTCCCACATCCAAGTGTGACCACACTGAAGGAGGCTTTCCAAGAGGAAGGTCACTCACACAAGCCACACTAGGAACAAGATTTGAGCTCTGCTGTCCATGAGTCTTAAGCCCGTGATCATGAGGTTGCTGGGGCCTCTCCTTCCCCACCTTTTCCTCCTCACTTCAGACCTTCCTCTTCCTGCTATCTCCAGAAAAGAGACCACAGGCGACCTGTGTGGACCTGGGGAAGCCGAGAGCTGGGGCTTCCCAGAGAAGTCGAGTGGACATCCCTAGCCAGGAGTTGACCGTAGTCTCTACCTGAGCCCCCTCCCCTTACCCGGAATGAACTCATTTAAATGACGGAAACGAGAAGCAGCCTTGGTTCAAGGCAAATTTACTAAGGGAGGTGGGACTTTAGGCCCAGGTACTACCTACATGTAACAGGCTGAGTGATGCTCAGCCCTGCACTTAGGCTACTTTTTTTCTTTTTTTTTTTTTTTTTGGTCTTTTTGAGACAGGGTCTCCCTTTAGTTACAGCTGGCCTGGAGCTCACTATGTAGACCAGGCTGGCCTTGAACTCACAGAGATCCACCTGCCTCTGCCTCCCGAGTGCTAGGATTAAAGGCGTGTGCTGCCGCACCCGTCTCTAGGCTACTCTTGTCCAATGGAGGCTTCTAAGGGTTTCTGCGGACCAATCTAGGCAGCAGGGTTCTGCTAGGGCCCAGAAAACAAAGCAGAAAGCAGGAGAGAGGCCACAGGGTATCTCTCCCTTTGGGGCACCTACCTGCCTCCTTTAGGATGCCACACCACCACCATCACCACCACCACCACCACGAGTGGCCTTACTCTGTCCCTTCTACTCCCAGGACTGCTGGTGTTGCAGAGGTCTGGGCTGGAGCAGACAGTGCTATCCCCAGGCCCTGGTCTACTTGTCTTGTCTCCCCACCCCTGTCTCTACAGGCCCTGGTTGCCAGGCCCTGATGAAGAAAGAGGACCCGCCATCAGTGACTGTGAGCACGGGTGATGAGGCCCGCTTCACCTGCATCCACGATGGCCACAATGTCACATGGTGGTGGTACATCCTTCAGGGCAACTACACATGGACCCCTACTTTCCTGGGTTCTGGGGGACCTGGGGGCGAGTTGGTCATCTCCAATGTGAACAAAAGCCATAGGGGATTTTACAGGTGCAAAGTGGAAAATGGAACGGAATCTAAACATTCGTGTGGCACCTACCTCCGCGTGCGTGGTGAGTGACAAGTGGTGTTGACCCTCAGGTCCCCCGCCCCAACCAGAACACTGCTTTCTTTGCCTGTGAAGCAGGGGCAAGGCCAGTTCCTCCTTCCTGGTCCTGGAACTGACACACACAGTGTCTGAGGTTCTCAGCTGCAGGATAGTGGATTCAGGGGTCCCTGACCTCATTAGGGATGGGCCTGGGGGAGGGGGCTATGCCAGGATACTGAGCGGCACCTGTCTTCACAGAGCCACCCCCTAGACCCTTCCTGGACATGGGAGAAGGCACCAAGAATCGCATCATCACAGCTGAGGGGATCATCTTGCTGTTCTGTGCAGTGGTTCCAGGGACCCTGCTGCTATTCAGGGTAAGTCCCCCGGGACCCCCCAGTGACCAGATGGTCCTCTGAAGTCAGAGGCTCCCCTCCAGAGGTTGGGAGAAGGAGTACCCACTTCTCGGGCTTCAAAGCATAAATGAATTGATATAACAAAAAAAATTTTTTTGGTCTTTTTGAGACAGGGTCTCCCTTTAGTTACAGCTGGCCTGGAGCTCACTATGTAGACCAGGCTGGCCTTGAACTCACAGAGATCCACCTGCCTCTGCCTCCCGAGTGCTAGGATTAAAGGCGTGTGCTGCCGCACCCATCTCTAGGCTACTCTTGTCCAATGGAGGCTTCTAAGGGTTTCTGCGGACCAATCTAGGCAGCAGGGTTCTGCTAGGGCCCAGAAAACAAAGCAGAAAGCAGGAGAGAGGCCACAGGGTATCTCTCCCTTTGGGGCACCTACCTGCCTCCTTTAGGATGCCACACCACCACCATCACCACCACCACCACCACGAGTGGCCTTACTCTGTCCCTTCTACTCCCAGGACTGCTGGTGTTGCAGAGGTCTGGGCTGGAGCAGACAGTGCTATCCCCAGGCCCTGGTCTACTTGTCTTGTCTCCCCACCCCTGTCTCTACAGGCCCTGGTTGCCAGGCCCTGATGAAGAAAGAGGACCCGCCATCAGTGACTGTGAGCACGGGTGATGAGGCCCGCTTCACCTGCATCCACGATGGCCACAATGTCACATGGTGGTGGTACATCCTTCAGGGCAACTACACATGGACCCCTACTTTCCTGGGTTCTGGGGGACCTGGGGGCGAGTTGGTCATCTCCAATGTGAACAAAAGCCATAGGGGATTTTACAGGTGCAAAGTGGAAAATGGAACGGAATCTAAACATTCGTGTGGCACCTACCTCCGCGTGCGTGGTGAGTGACAAGTGGTGTTGACCCTCAGGTCCCCCGCCCCAACCAGAACACTGCTTTCTTTGCCTGTGAAGCAGGGGCAAGGCCAGTTCCTCCTTCCTGGTCCTGGAACTGACACACACAGTGTCTGAGGTTCTCAGCTGCAGGATAGTGGATTCAGGGGTCCCTGACCTCATTAGGGATGGGCCTGGGGGAGGGGGCTATGCCAGGATACTGAGCGGCACCTGTCTTCACAGAGCCACCCCCTAGACCCTTCCTGGACATGGGAGAAGGCACCAAGAATCGCATCATCACAGCTGAGGGGATCATCTTGCTGTTCTGTGCAGTGGTTCCAGGGACCCTGCTGCTATTCAGGGTAAGTCCCCCGGGACCCCCCAGTGACCAGATGGTCCTCTGAAGTCAGAGGCTCCCCTCCAGAGGTTGGGAGAAGGAGTACCCACTTCTCGGGCTTCAAAGCATAAATGAATTGATATAACAAAAAAAATTTTTTTGGTCTTTTTGAGACAGGGTCTCCCTTTAGTCCCAACTGGTCTGGAGCTCGCTCTGTAGACCAGGCTGACCTTGAACTCACAGAGCTCCGCCTGCCTCTGCCTCCTGAGTGCTGGGATTAAAGGCATGTACTACCATGCCCAGCAATATATAACAAAATTTTATTATTTTATTATTTTTATTATTTTATGTGTATGAGTGTACTGTCTGCATGTAGGTTTGTGCACCCGTGTCATGCATGGAGGTCAGGAGAGGGCATCGGATTCCCCTGGAACTGGAGTTAAAGATGGTTCTCAGCTGCCATGTGGGTGCTGGGGATCAAACCCGGGTCCTCTGCAAGAGCAGTCGGTGCTCTTAACCGCTAGGCCATCTCTGCAGCCCATAACAAATTTTTTAAGAGACACTGAGATAGAGGGGTGACAGCACTGCTGCCCCTCCGACTGTCCCTCCTGTCCTCCTGCGGGTCACTGCTTCCCCTCCGACTGTCCCTCCTGTCCTTCTGCAGGTCACTGCTTCCCCTCCAACTGTCCCTCCTGTCCCTCTGCGGGTCACTGCTTCCCCTCCGACTGTCCCTCCTGTCCCTCTGCAGGTCACTGCTTCCCCTCCGACTGTCCCTCCTGACCTTCTGCGGGTCACTGCTTCCCCTCCGACTGTCCCTCCTGTCCCTCTGCGGGTCACTGCTTCCCCTCCGACTGTCCCTCCTGTCCCTCTGCGGGTCACTGCTTCCCCTCCGACTGTCCCTCCTGTCCCTCTGCGGGTCACTGCTTCCCCTCCGACTGTCCCTCCTGTCCCTCTGCAGGTCACTGCTTCCCCTCCGACTGTCCCTCCTGACCTCTGCGGGTCACTGCTTCCCCTCCGACTGTCCCTCCTGTCCCTCTGCGGGTCACTGCTTCCCCTCCGACTGTCCCTCTGCGGGTCACTGCTTCCCCTCCGGCTGTCCCTCCTGTCCTTCTGCAGGTCACTGCTTCCCCTCCGACTGTCCCTCCTGTCCCTCTGCGGGTCACTGCTTCCCCTCCGACTGTCCCTCCTGTCCCTCTGCAGGTCACTGCTTCCCCTCCGACTGTCCCTCCTGACCTCTGCGGGTCACTGCTTCCCCTCCGACTGTCCCTCCTGTCCCTCTGCGGGTCACTGCTTCCCCTCTGACTGTCCCTCCTGTCCCTCTGCGGGTCACTGCTTCCCCTCCGACTGTCCCTCTGCGGGTCACTGCTTCCCCTCTGACTGTCCCTCTGCGGGTCACTGCTTCCCCTCCGGCTGTCACTCTGCGGGTCACTGCTTCCCCTCTGACTGTCCCTCTGTGGGTCACTGCTTCCCCTCCGGCTGTCCCTCCTGTCCCTCTGAGGGTCACTGCTTCCCCTCTGTCCCTCTGCGGGTCACTGCTTCCCCTCCGACTGTCCCTCCTGTCCCTCTGCGGGTCACTGCTTCCCCTCTGACTGTCCCTCTGCGGGTCACTGCTTCCCCTCCGGCTGTCCCTCCTGTCCCTCTGCGGGTCACTGCTTCCCCTCTGACTGTCCCTCTGTGGGTCACTGCTTCCCCTCCGGCTGTCCCTCCTGTCCCTCTGCGGGTCACTACTTCCCCTCTGTCCCTCTGCGGGTCACTGCTTCCCCTCCGACTGTCCCTCCTGTCCCTCTGCAGGTCACTGCTTCCCCTCTGACTGTCCCTCTGCGGGTCACTGCTTCCCCTCCGGCTGTCCCTCCTGTCCCTCTGCAGGTCACTGCTTCCCCTCTGACTGTCCCTCTGTGGGTCACTGCTTCCCCTCCGGCTGTCCCTCCTGTCCCTCTGCGGGTCACTATGTTTGAATTTGGCTCCTGCCCCACTAGGAAGTTCAGTCCCCTACAAGTGTAGCCAAGGCTAGGAAGAACTGAGCTGGGTATCTTCCCAGAGCGACTACCTCTCCTACGGGCACAGAACAACTATTGCCTTGTTTTTGGTTTTGTTTTGGTATTTTCAAGGCAGGGTCTCCCTTTAGTCCCAACTGGCCTGGAGCTCACTATGTAGACCAGGCTGGCCTGGAACTCATGGAGATCTGCCTGCCTCTGCCTCCTGAGTGCTGGGATTAAAAGCCTGTGCCACCATGCTCAACGACTATCACTTTTTTTAATTTTTATTTATTTTTTATGTGTATGAATGTGTCTACATGTAGGTTTGTGCACCCGTGTCGTGAAATGCAGCAGAGGTCAGAAGAGGGTGTCGGATTCCCCTGGAACTGGAGTGAAAGATGGTTCTCGGCCTCCATGTGGGTGCTGGGGATCGAACCCGGGTCCTCTGCAAGAGCAGCCAGTGCTCTTAACAGCTGAGCCATCTCTCCAGCCTATCACTTTTTAAATTTTTTTTATTTCTTATTGTGTGTATGTGCAAGTACATGCGTGCCATGGTGCCCATGGGGAGGTGGGAGGACACCTTTCAGGAGTCAGCTCTTTCCTTCTATTGCCAGATCCAGGGATCAAACTTATGTCCTCTACAGGACAGGTACAGCTGAGCCATGTCCTGGACCCCCCTCCCCCCAACACCACCCTTTTTTTTTTTTTTTTTTAGACAGGCTTCACTTAGCCCAGGCTGGCCTCAAACTTGCTCATGTATACATGGCTGGCCTGAAACATCTGACCCTTCTTGTATATACCTCCCAATTGCTGGGATCACAGGTATATACCATTCCCTTTTAGTGGGGCAGGTGAGACAGAGTCCTGCTATGTAGTCCAGGCTCACCTCAACCCACACTGATCTGGAACTCACAGTCCTCCTGCCTCCACTTTTCAAGTGCTGGAATCCCAGAGGAATAGCACCCCTCCCAGCTTACTAGTATTCTTGCTGTCATCAAAACAACGGAAACCCAGGTGTGATGGCGTCTAGAAGTCCACTTGGAAGGCAAAGCAGGAGGATCACAGCAAATCTGAGACCAGCCTGGTCTACATAGAAAGGGCTACAGAGGGAGACCTGTCTCAACCAAACCAAACCAACGACAGAGAGAGAGAGAGAGAGAGAGAGAGAGAGAGAGAGAGATTCCAGAATGTGGCCTTAGACACACTTGCTAATATGTGAGAGGCCCTGACACCCTCCCCTGCTCAGTGAGGCTTGGGTCTCCATTTTCTCCCACAGAAGCGTTGGCAGAATGAGAACTTTGGGTTAGACATTCCAGATGACTATGAAGATGAAAATCTTTATGAGGTAAGCAGCATTGAATAGGGTAGGGGCGGGTGCACTGCGGGCTGGGGGAGGGGGGGTTCTGCATGGAGTCCACCCTGGGGCAGGACCTCAGTTATCGGGGTACTGATGTCTACTGCTGTGTGTCCTGCCCCTCCCCCCCCTTCCCTCCCAGGGCCTGAACTTAGATGACTGCTCCATGTATGAAGACATCTCCAGGGGGCTCCAGGGCACCTACCAGGACGTGGGCAGCCTCCACATTGGAGACGTCCAGCTGGAGAAGCCATGAGTGACCCCCAAAGGCCCCATCCTGTATCTCTGCCTGCTGTACCCTAACTCCAGCATCCCTCTCCACTCCGCACCTTCCCGGAATGTTCTCTATCCACTCCCCCACCTCATCCAGCCCTTCTGGCTGCCTGGCCCAGGTTCCCTCTCCAGCGGGTAATGAGCCCTTAATCGCTGCCTCTAGGGGAGCTGATTACAGCAGCCTCGTTAGTGTCACATACCCCCCCCCCCTCGCTGATCTGTCATGGCCACTTAAGTGATAATAAATCCTTCCCAATGCAGCCCTTGGCAGGAGTCATGGATCTCATGAGGACTGCCCCCCACCGCCTACACTCCCTGGGACCTAGTAGTTGGGGCCCGAGCCCCTTTCTCTTTCAGAACCAGGATTCTGGGCCCAAGTTGTCCTCTGTCCACTTCTGAGACCCGGGACCAGACAGCCAGCCTTGGCTGCTCCCCGCCCCGCCCCCGCCCCCTCCCACGCCCCCCAAAACAGGAAGCCTCTTGGGGAAGTCCCTACCCCAATTGAAGGGCTGGTTTGGCCCCTTCCAGTGCCTCACCCTCCTCCTCTCTCTAAGCAAAGGAGGGGGGTGGGGAGGAGGGGGGTTCAGGGAAGCATTATCAAATGTTTATGTATAAGCTCTGAAAACACAAGGTACCCTCTCCTGGGGCGAGTACCCGGTTCCCCCATAGGTCCACTTGCATGGACGGACTTGGAGAGTCTGCTAGGAACCTAGAGATGGTGGGGAAACCCAGAATGAGGTGACACTAAGGCACAATGACACAGTGTCACTGAGATGGCGAAGAGAGGCAAACCCAGCACAACTAAGGCCAGAAAGCAAGTGAGGCAATGGGGAGACCCAGGGAATCCCCAAAGGCAGCGACAGGAGGAAACTGGCGAGGGAAAGAAAGGTTGCCGGAAACTGGACGTAAACAGGAGCGAGCCCGAGGGAAAGCGACCGTTTGGGGAAAGGACCGAGCCTGAGGTCTCGGAGGATGAGAAGATAAAGAGAGCCAGAGGGGAGGAAAGGGCGCAGGGCACGCGGGAGCAGCCAGGAAAGCAAGGAGCCGGCCGCGGAAGGGACTGGCTGGATGCGACCCGAGAACAGGGTCACAGGGGAGGTGAAGACGCAGGAAGCGCCGGGCAAGGTGAGCAGCCGGAGCGCACGGCGCGCACTGGCGAGCACCGCGGAGCGCGCGCCCCGCCGCCGGGACAAAGCAGCCCAGGACCCGGGCGGGGCCGGGCGGGGCCGGGCGGGGCCGGCGCCCGGGGGGAAAGGAGGAGCCCCGCGGCGGGCGAGAAGGGGGAAGGAAGCCGAGGTGCCGGGCGGGCGCGGGGAGCGGGCAGGAAGCGGGGAGGGGCTGCAGGCGGGGGCTCCGGAAAAACGCCCCGACTTCCTGCCCCGCCGGAGCCAGGAAGCGGGAGCCGGGACGCTGGGCCCGGGATCACCGAGCCCCACCTCGGGCGCCCCGCCGGTCACCTCCCCGCGCGGACACCAGGTACACCGTCCCTGGCCCCGCCTGGCCTCCACCCTTCGGCTGCCTGGGGAAGTGGGAACTTAGGCGCTGCCCGCAGCCAGGGCCCCCCGGGAGGCCCCGCTCACCCAGCGGCCTCGCACCCCACCCCCGGCCTCAGTTTTCCCATCTGTCAAAGGGGGCAAAGAGAAAACCAGGCGTTGCGACTCGCGCCTGTAATCCCAGCACTTGGGAAGCAGGGGTAGGAGGATTGCTATGAGTTCAAGGCCAGCTCAGACTACATAGAATGATCCGGTTTCAGAAGGAAAAACAAAACCAAACCAGAAAGAGTCGAGAGAACTGACATTGGCCGAATGCACAGTACTCGGGATGAGCGGTGCTCGGCTAGGATCCCAACTGTTAAGTAGGTAAAACATTCCCCATTTATGGGTAGGGAAACTGAGGCCCAGAGAGGCGGCCTGCCTGGTCCTAGGGATGAGCGGTGCTAGGCTAGGATCCTAACTGTTCAGTAGGGAACATTCCCCATTTATGATTGGGGAAACTGAGGCCCGGAGAGGCGGCCTGCCTGGTCCTAGGGATGAGCGGTGCTAGGCTAGGATCCCAACTAACTGTTCAGTAAGGAACATTCCCCATTTATGATTGGGGAAACTGAGGCCCGGAGAGGCGGCCTGCCTGGTCCTAGGGATGAGCGGTGCTATGCTAGGATCCCAACTAACTGTTCAGTAGGGAACATTCCCCATTTATGGGTAGGGAAACTGAGGCCCGGAAAGGCGGCCTGCCTGGACCCAGGGACATTTACGCTTCGTTAGATGCTGTACAGCTCCTGGGGACCTGAACTCGGCTGCTTCCTGCTAAGCGCTGTTCCTCCTGCTCTGCTTTCACAGCCCCCTAAAAAGAGAAACAGCAACTCGGCCGGCCATTGTGCGGCCGAGAGTTCCAGAGCGTTGAAAACACTTAAGAATCTTTTTTTCTGGATTGTCAGTTCTACCCTGGAAAGTGGGTGTATGGGGAGAGACAGCTGGAAACTTTCCCGGGTTGTACAGACGGGAAGACTGAGGCCTAAAGGGAAGGAATTGCTTTTAGCAGGTTACTCCGATGTCAGAGGGGAAAAAGGTTCGCCCAAGCGCATGTTTGTGTTTGTTTTTTTTCTGCATTCCAGCTCCAGCGGGGGGAGTTGACGGGGCGGTGGAGGGAGTGGTTGTAAGAGCGCCCGGGGAATGTAACTGGTACCCAGAGTTGGGGCGGTGACCAGGTGGGAGCCCCAGGGCGAGGTCCGAGGATTTAGGACCTGAACGAGGATTTGGGAGATCTGGGATTGAGCTCTCTCGCCAGTAGTTGGAACCATCCACAACTCCGGCTAAGGGGGCGGGGCCCGGGAGAGTGACAGAGGCAGTAGAGATGCGGAAACGCCGGCCCTCCAAGACGGGCCAGAGCGGCCCTGAGTGGCCAGCGTGGCGCCTTGGATTGCTAGAGCGGCCGGAGGAGCAGTCGAGTTACCGAGGCCGGAGATTGGCGGGAGGTGGCTAGAGCGGCCGGCGGGAGGAGTGGAGCTGGCCGCCAAGGGGGCCTCTGGGTTGGCTAGAGCGACTCAGCCGCGCGGGTGGGGGAGCTTGGAGCTCTCGCGCTGAGGCTTCGGTTCCTGAGGCTGCAGTGGCTTCTCTTCCCATCTGACAGGTGAGATACCCAGCCCCTGGCTGCCATCAGACCTGACCCTACACGTCTGTCTTCCCTGCCATCCCCAGCCGTGCACACTGCCACTTTCGCTGTCGTATTTAGGCTGGTGTAGACCCGCCACGTCCTATGTACGATTTAGAGCTCTTGAAGACCTGCCACGTTCCATAGGTTACAAGATCTTACAGATTCTCCTCCACCACCAGGTTCCAGGTAGTCTTTTATGGAGATCCCGCCTTTTATAAACCTTATCAGTAGCATTCCCGGAAAGCCGGGGCCCTACAGAACCCACCGCTAGTTCAGAATTCTGAGCCCCCTCCCGTCAAGTCTCTAGAGGTCCCATCAAGCAGCTAATTCCAGGATTCTTTAGGCCCACTCTATCAAATACAATCTAGGGTCATATGCATCCACGGGTCCCTTTGAAGTTCCTCAAGCTCCCAGGTTCTTGGAGACCTAAAACATCTGCTCTGATGGCTTGCAGACCTTGAGCCCTGCATAGGACCCAAGCGAAAGTGTGTGCCTACTCGGGACCCCCACTTCCATGAACCTTCTGAACCTGCCTTGACTTCCCTGTCCCCTAGAGCCTTGTGCACGGAGAGCTCCCTCTGCCGGGCCTCAGGCTTTATCAGTCACCTATAGATTGATTCATCTTTCCTCCTGCTTTATCTGTGTCCTAAATTTCAAGCACTCCGTCCTGCTCCACATCGAATCCTCTCAGAGCCCAGGGCTCTGGAGCACCGTGTCCATCCTGCACTGTTGCTGAGGCCACAGCAGCCGCAAGCCTTTCCCAAGACCTGATGTGTCTCAAGAGCATTGATGCAGATTTTAGCTTCCTTACTGTGGCCGGGTTGAGAGGGGAAGGGGGCGCGCTGTAGTGTGTGTGGGGAGGGGCGGGGGGTGAGGTTTGTTCGTCCCAAGTTCCAAAGCCCCAGTCTGGAGTCCAGAATGCCTAGATCTGGTTTGCGGTTTTGTTTTTGTTTTGAGACAGGGTGGTCTCAACTGTATAACCCTGGCTGGCCTGGAATTCCATAGGTAGATCAGGCTGGCCTCAAACACACAGGAAAATCCCCATGTGCTGGGATTAAAGGCATGTGCCACCATGCCCAACTAGACTGTCTGGATCTGAGTTCTGGCTCTATCATGAGCCATGCCTCACTTTCCCTTTCTGTAAATTAAGGTAAGAATAGTGGTGTGCCCCCCCCAAATAAAACAAAGCAGAATAATCCTGGCCTCATGAGCTCAGTAAGAGGATTAAATGAGATTCTGAGGCCTGCATAGATCTAGACGTGTGTGTCTACTTTGCTTGTTGGCATATACCGAGGGCACTTCAGATGTTAGTTATTAGTCATATTATTTTGAAGTGGAATAAGAGATAATGCATGTTAACTGTGTGAGAATCAGGGCCTGGCTTCGAACAGTGAACACAGAATGTACCCTCCTTGAGTTTGCCCCTTTTGCGGGGAGTAAGTTAATAAAAGGTTTGGTTTTCTGTTCTCTTTTTGACAGGGTCTCATAGGTACAGGAATTGCCTCCTCTGCCTCCCAAAGGCTGGGATCAAAGGCTTATGTTACCACACCCAGCAGCAAAGATTTTTTAATATAAGCTTAAGCATGGCAGTTAAGAAAGAGCTGGGGGGGGGGCTGGAGAGTTAGCCTAGCGGTTAAGAGCACCGACTGCTCTTGCAGAGGACCGGGGTTCGATCCCCAGCACCCACATGGCGGCTGAGAGCCGTCTGTAACTCCAGTTCCAGGGGAATCCGACACCCTCTTCTGACCTCTGCAGCATTGCATGACACGGGTGCACAAACCTGCATGTAGACAGTACATTCATACACATACAAAAATAAATAAAATTAAAAAAAAAAGAAAGAAAAGAGCTGGGTGTGGTGGTGCACACTTTTAATCCTAGCACTTGGGAGGCAGGTGGATCTTTGTGAGTTCAAGGCCAGCCTGGTCTACAGAGTGAGTTCCAGGACAGCTGAGGCTACAGCTGACCCTGTCTGGGGGGGGGGGGAGAAAGAAAGAAAGAGAGAGAGAAGAGAGAGAAGAGAGAGAGAGAGAGAGGAAGAGGCACTTACAAAGATGAGTATGAAAAGATGAGTGTGGGCTTCTGTAGGAGTCTGCATTTGCTCTCTGTTGGTGTAGTTTGGTTGGTTTGCTGTTGATTTATTTTGTTGGTTTAGGGGGTAGAAATCAAAGCTCTATATGTGCTAAAGGGGCATTCTATCACCAACCTACACCCCCATACCTTCCTTTGCTCCTTTGAGATGTCTCCCTCAGTTGAACATACCCATCTCTCCTCCGTGTCCTTGGTCATGGTCTCCTGACTAAGACAGTTAGGATTAGACAGAGGTTTAAGCCTCTTTTTTAGCCTTGCGAGCCAACATCCCATTCTACAGGGTTTATTAGAACAGCATGGGGCACTCGCAGCTGTCGGGGTGACCGAATCAATGAGAGCTGGCCATGGTGACTCACAACCAGAACTCAGCACTAGGCTGCCAGCCTCGCAAGATAGCCAGTCCACACGCTATACTGGTGAGCCTCCTCAGAAAGGGGAGGGAGCGCAGGAGACAGAGAAACACAAAAAAAAAAAAAAAAAAAAAAAAAAAGGAGGGAGGGAAGAGGAAAGGAAGGACTAGAGGAGGGGAAGGAGGAAGGAAGGAGGAAGGAAGGAAGGAACAGGAAGGAAGGAGTGAGGAACGAAGGAACTGAGTATTATACCCCTTCACCACTGTTAAGTGCTAGCTTAGATGTGTTGTAGGTTCTCATTTGTAAATTTCTATTATTTTTCTTGCCTGAGTTTGTGATATGTTACTGTTTGTGATTATATTAACACTAGTGTTCAAATCTTGAAATGGCCCAAGCATTTATGGCAGACACAGGTTATGAAAAACAATGCAATAGCCGGGCGTAGGTGGTGCAACGCCTTTAATCCCTAGCACTGGGAGGGCAGGGCAGGCAGCCGATCTTTGTTGAGTTCAAGGCCAGCCTGGTCTACAGAGCGAATTCCCCGGAAGCTGGGGCTACAGAGAGACCCTGTCTCGAAAAGACCAAAAAAAAAAAAAAAAATGCAATGATGCCAATTGGGTGAGCCTACAGAATGATTTTCAGATACTCCAGAAAGCACAACTGTTTGTTAATTGTTGAGTGCTAGGGAGGAGGCTCGGGAAGAGGGAAAAGGGTGAGTCTTGGGCAGAGTTATAAATAGCTTTGGGGTGTGGGGAGCACCCCCTGCACCAGGGCACCCTACCCTTCTTTCCACAGTAACTTCCCTCCTGACACTGCTTCACATAGCATTAGTCAGACTAATTAGAGACACGGAAGATGCCGCTGGAAAGACGCAGGGAGAAACAGAGTAAAGGAGAGAAGATGGAAACGGCTGTGAGAGGTGGGGAGAAAAAGAGAGGTGGGGGAAGATGAGCGGTGTGAGGCTGGAGCCGCACTGCCCGGACCGGAAACCAGCAGCGAAGTGGTCAAGGAGAGACTTGAGCCAGAGGGACACCAGGAGACAGGGTGGGAAGGAGGGGACAGGTCGGCAGGAGGGAACCTGGAGGAGACCGGACCCAGCCTCCTGGCCGTCACGACCACAAGGGTGGAGGGCAATGCCGAGGACCACCCCACATCATTTTTCTAGAAAAGAGCTGGGCAAGCCGAGAACCTTAGGGAACCTCTGGGTTCAAGAGCACCAGGTCTCTGACAGGGACGGGCTCAGAGTTTTGTTTTCTTGTGTTGAGAGAGTTGGAGGTTAGGGGTTCACCATTGTGACTTCCTGCCACAGGAAATGGGCTGGTGGGTTCAGAGGCAACATCCTGGCCCCAGCCTGTCACAGATCAAAGGAGCGCGCACCCCCATACTCTTAAGCCTCTTCAGGACCTCTTTACCTTTGCCTGTCTCGAAGCCCCGCCCCCTTGGGTACCTGCCAATCCCCTGAGCGCTCTGGTCCCTCCTTTAGAGATCCAAATTGCGCTCTCAGCCGCAGCCTCCGCCCAGGACCCAAGGTCCTGGGCTGCAGCACCCGCCCTCTAGTTTCTGTGGGCTCCCTGCTGGCTGGGCTGTGAAGGGCCCTTTGTGGCCACACAGAGGCCGCATTGAGCTGCAGAGGCTGGGTGGGGGGAAGCTGTTTACTCACCTTCACACCTGGGCCAGGAATCTGTGAGTAACTGCCAAGCCCGGGGCACTTCCTCCCGCCCCTAACCACAGCTCCTTCTCTCCGCAGCCCTGCGGAGTCCTGGCGATGGAAGAAGTTGCCCGAGGGGCCGTAAGTATGGAAGAGCCTGCGGAGCCGGGGTGAGAGAACTCTGGGATGCTGCGAGGTGAAGAACCCTGTGGACTGAAAACTCGTCTCCCCCTCTTTAGGCTCCAGGGCCTCCCAGGACTGGCCTGGTGTCTGTCAGCATCATAGGGGCGGAGGATGAGGATTTTGAGAATGAGCTTGAGGCGGTAAGCAGGAGAGGCAGAAAAACTCCCACCCAGGAGCCAGCTCTCCAGTCAGATGTGTCCCCACTGCTCACTATCCTTCTGCCATCTTCCTGGTACCCCCTTCCTCATCTCCCGAGCTAATCCCCAATGTCCCTATCAAGTATAGACTTCCGCCTTGCTGTCCTAGCCCCCACTCATCGTTAACCCCATCCCGTGGGCTCCCGTTCCTTCTGTAAAATACAATGTCAAATCTCATCCCACCTTCCCAAGGCTACTTTCAGTTGACGTCACCGTTACTGCATAGACATCTCCACGCCCCTTCCCAGGCTCCTCCCTGTCTCCTTGAGAGGTGCCAGGGACTGGGTATGGGCAAGCCTAGAACGCCTCCTCCTTTCCCCATGGCACTCAACTCCTTGTCCTTCTCCCTCCACCCCCAGAACTCGGAGGAGCAGAACAGCCAGTTCCAGAGCCTGGAGCAGGTGAAGCGGCGCCCAGCCCACCTCATGGCCCTCCTGCAGCATGTGGCTCTGCAGTTCGAGCCAGGACCCCTGGTGAGGATGTGGGGGGGGGCAAAGGAGGGGTCCCTGTAGAGAGCCAGCTAGACCAATGAGATCAACCAGGAGGGCCTGAAAACCTAGAATGCAGCACCAGTTCTAGAAATAGGACCAGAGACAGGATCCAGAAAACCTATCCATGCTCTAGGGAAGAGTGCAGATGTCAGGTAAAAACCTCAGTAAGCACTGAGCCCAGACCAAGAATGCAAGACGGCAGGCCCAACAGCTTCAGAGAGCCCAGCATCCTGGCAGAAGTCACTCATGTCCTCTTCCATCCCTGCCTGTGCCGGTGCCCTTCCACTGCTCACACTGCTACTCACCACCCAGGAGGGCCACAAGGCCACAACAGGTGTCACCAGGCAGACATTCCAGATTCGGTGCTATTAGCCATCCGGGGCCTAGAGGGCACCACAGACCTTGATCAAAAACAAAGTCACTGTAAGCCACCCAGGCAGACCAGATGCAATTGCTAATCCAGGAACTCCCTGTAAGCCTAGGTTTACCGGGGTGATGATGCACACCTGTAAAACCAGCACTTGCTCCATAGCAAGACCTAGCAGCAAATAAAAGTAACTTTCAGAGGAAAAAAAGAAAGAAACTTTCGGCACCAGCCAGAAGATACCTAGGAGGTGGAGATGCTGAACCATGCAGTCCAGGACCATCTGGAGAGCAGAAAACCCAGCCTGTGATTTAGGAAGAAGCCAGAACACTGGCTGGTGTGGCAGAGGATTTGTTAAGAGAAAGGCCTTTTCCTAAAAAGACTGGGTCCACCCAACACAGTCTGCTTGCCAGGCGATTGGCTCAGGACACAGCAATGCATGAAAGTAGAGTATGGATCCATCCATAAAACAAGGAGGCTGTAAGAAATGATGGGCAGGGGCACTGAGGTGCAGAAGGAAGGACATGTAACGGTTGAGCATGTAGTTCAGTTGGTAGAGTGCTCGCCTGGCATGCACAAAGCCCTCCAGCACCATATAAAACCAACCTGGTGGTCCATGCCCGTAATCCTAATATTCAGGAGGTAAACGTAGAAGGATCTTAAGTTCTAGGTCATCCTTAGCTACCTAGCAAGTTTGAAGCCAGCCTGGGCTACGTGAGACTTTGTCTCTAGAAAAAAAAAGAAGGGCACATGAATTGTAAGGCAAAAACTGGTTGTCCGATAACAAGCTACAGAAACTGGGAAATTGCTACTAACTCTCTCAGCTACATTCTTTTTTTTTTAAGACAGGGTCTCCCTGTAGCTTGCCCTGGAACTCACTCTGTAGACCAGGCTGGCCTTGAACTCACAAAGATCCGCCTGCCTCTGCCTCCTGAGTGCTAGGATTAAAGGCGTGCGCCACCATGCCCGGCTCTCAGCTACATTCTTGAGAAAAGTGGCTGTTCTCTAATGCATGAAGGCTGTGGGTCTGGGTCTCAGGCAAGGGCGAAGGGCGAAGATTCTAGAACTCAAATGCCTTGGCTCCTAGCCCTTCCACAGCCCAAGGATGTGCTAACTGCTCTATTTTATGGATATGGATGCTGAGGTGACCCTGTGGCTTCTGGCATTCTAAGCCTGGTCCTCCTACAACACCCTCACCTCGCCATCATTCGGGGTAGGGGAGAGGAGATAGAGAAAACTGTCGAAAGTGTTAAAAGTAGAGAAAGACTTCTGCTGCACTGGAGCGAGTCCTTAAACACACAGGAGGGCATGTCACTTGCCAGGCAATAGCGCTACAAGCCAGGACAGATCGAGTCCCTCTGTACTGCCAGTGTCACCCACCCAGAGCTGGCACTCAGGCAACCTCGGGAGAAACCTGGCAGGATGAGTCGGCACATTATTTGGCCGAGCTTCACTGTCCATCTCCCCTGCACCTGTCCATGCACCTGGTCTGAGGACATGGGACTCTGAGCCTGCGCCTCATTACACTCACTACACTCACAGTACTGCTGGATAGTCAGGGGCAGGCTGGCTGCATTCAGATCCAACTCTGCCATCACCGGCATCTTCCTGCCTTTTTGGTAATGGGTATTGAACTAGGGCCCTTGTGCACGATATGTAAGCATTCTATCACTGAGCTACATCCCAAGCCCTCTTTATTTTGTCTTTTCATTTTTATTTTGGTTCTTCTGTATGTATGTGGTATTCGTATGTGTTCATGTAGGGGTGTGTGTCCACACTGTGTGCTGTGTTGAGATCAGAGGTCCAAGTTGGATGTCTTCCTTGACAACTCTTTACCTTTTCTTTTTTAAATTTTTATTATTATTTTTTCTTAGGGATAGAAATGGTTTATTAATCATTATAGTAATAAATACATACATACATACATCAATAGCCAGGTATGGTGGCACGTGCCTTTAATCCCAGCACTTGGGAGCCAGTGGTAACTGGATCTCTGTGAGTTCAAGGCCAGTCTAGTACACTTGGCGAGTCTCAGGCCAGCTGGGGCTATACATTGAAACAACCAAAGCAGAGAAAAAAATCTCTGTATCTGTAGGTGCACACCCATACATACACACCTGTATATATAAATATATACATGTATTTATATGTATAAATAAATATATATGCAAAGCCGGGTGTGGTGGCGCACACCTTTAATCCTAGCATTCAGCAGACAGAGGCAGGTGGATCTCTGTGAGTTCAAGGCCAGCCTGGTCTACAGAGTGAGCTAGCTCTAGGCCAGCTGGGGCTACAGGGAGACCTTGTCTCGAAAAGACTATATATATATATATATATATACATATATATATGTATATATACATATATATGCATATATATATATGTATATATATATATATATGCAGAAATCCAGGATGAGGTGTTTAGCCTCATCATAACTAGGATTTATAGCTAGGTGGCAACGTTCCTCTTCTTACATATCCTACACTTAATGTATGTCCTGTATGTCCTGTGTTCACGAATGAAGATTATAAAGCTAGCTTCCTGTCCACACCAAGGCAGGTATTCCTACATCAGGCTGTGGGGATGGGGCTAAAGATAGCCCCCCTCGGAAACCAGTAGAGCCAAGCTGTTACTCCAGCTGTTTTTGTTTGCTTTTTTTTTTTTTTTTTCAAGATAGTCTCCCTATGTAGCCCTGGCTGGCCTAGAACTTGCTCTATAGACCAGGCTAGCCTAACTCAAAGAGATCTGCCTGCTTCTGCCTCTTGAATGCTGACATTAAAGGTGTGCACCCCCACACCCAGCTTTTTAAAACTTTATTTTTATGTATTTATGTACATACGTGTACATGTATGTGCGCGTAGGTGCTTACATGCCACAGCATGTGTGTGGAGGTTAGAGGACAACTTGGAGGGGTTCTGGGGAAGGACCCCTCTGGTCATCAGGCTCGGCCGTAGGTGTCTTTACCTACTGAGCCATCTTTCTGATCCTGCTGAGACTGGGTCTCATGAACCTGGAGTCTATCCACTTGGCTAAACTGCGTGGCCAATAAGCTCTAGGAATCCACGCCTGCTGCTGGGTTTGCAGGCATGGGCTGCCCCGCCTGGCTTTTACATGGGTGTTAGAGAGCCACACTGAGGTCCTCGTGCTTGCACAGCAGGTGAAACTCAGTTTCCTTTCCTTTTGGTATTTTTCTGTTTTGGAGATAGTGATCTTGAACGCCTGGTCTTCCTGCATGATCTCACCAGGGCTCCGGCCTGTGCCACCGGAACTAGCTTTGAATGCTAGTTCCCTCTTAGCTTTTTTGAGACAGGATTTAAATTTTTTTCTTTATTATTTTTACTTTATGTGTATGAGTGTGTTGTCTGCATGTGTATAAGTGCACCCATGTTTTCCAATACCCTCAGAGGTCAGAAGAGGGCGTCAGATCCCCTGGAACTGGAGTGAGAAATGTTTGTTAATCATGTGGGAATCAAACCCAGATCCTGTGCAAGAACAGCCAGTGTTCTTAACCACTGAGCCATCTTTCTTGCCCCTGAGACAGGATTTTATATAGATTAGACTGGCCTCAAACTCACTGTGTAGTAAGAATCCTGCCTCTACCTAGAAAGTACTAGGATTGTAGACATGTATCAGCACACCTGATTCGGCATCCTTCTTACAAAATGGTGACGACGGTCTCTGTAATTGAACAGGTTTCTGAATGTGTAAGAAGGGCTCAGAATAGCCTCAGATGCACCAAATCCTCAGAACAGCTAGTGCTAAGTAGTGAGAATCAGATAGAAAATTAGAAAAGCGCTCATAGTTCTGGCCCCAGAGAGTTTGCAAGGGAGAAGAGGATTTCAGTGGCCAGGGTGCAGATCATAGATTGGTTCTCAGAGGTAGCATTTGAACTCGACAGCCACCTAGCACGCCAGGGGAGGCGTGGAGTTGGTGGGGCTGGGAGGGAAAGTCACTCTGTGTGTCCCCTAGCTCTGCTGCCTGCATGCGGACATACTGAGCTCACTGGGTCCCAAAGAGGCCAAGAAGGCCTTCCTCGACTTCTACCACAGCTTCCTGGAGAAGACTGCGGTGAGAGACGCCCCTCAAGCCACACCAGCCCCTACTGCACTTAGTTGTGGAGAGTCACAGTATGCCTCCCAATCTCCATCCACTGTGGCAGCCTGAAGGACAGCTCACCTGGGGTGGCTGCCAACGGGGGCTATCCCCAGTGCCCTCCCTTGGACCTTCCTCCCTCTAGGCCTTCTGGGATACGGCCACTGTCGCTCCCAAGGCCTCATGTTGCTCCTGTCTCCCCTGAGCAGGTTCTTCGGGTTCCAGTCCCTCCCAACGTGGCCTTTGAACTCGGTAAGGAGAGGAGGCCCTGGGGATTGGGGGGGAGCCCCTGGCAGGGGTGTGCTTCCTCTGGGAGCAGGACCAGGGGAGGCCTCTGGGAGCAGGAACAGGACCATGACTCGTTGGTTCATTCCTTCCTGGTGGTGACAACAGTCCTTCAAGGAGCTGTCAGCGTCCATGGGTGGGTAGGGACTGTGATCCAAGAAAGTTGGGAACCAAGGCCCAGGAAACACGGTCCCCAGCCCCTGCATGTGTCTGCAGACCGAACACGGCCCGACCTCATCTCCGAGGATGTCCAGCGGCGATTTGTGCAGGAGGTAGTGCAGAGCCAGCAGGCAGCAGTGAGCCGGCAGCTGGAGGACTTCCGGTCCAAGAGGCTCATGGGCATGACCCCCTGGGAGCAGGAGTTAGGCCAGCTGGAGCCCTGGCTCGGCAGGGACCGAGGCAGCTATGAGGCCCGGGAGCGACACGTTGCAGAGAGGCTGCTGGGCCAGCTGGAGGAGATGCAGTGAGTGGCCGGTGGGAACAGTGTCCCCAGCCATGGGCCCCTCTGTCTTAAAAGCTCCTTCCGAATGCTTCCGTTTCTGCCTGCCTGACATTTCCATTCATCCTGTCCCTTCTGGCTTTTGGGTCTCCTCGAAGTTTCTGGGTCTTTGCCATGGTCACAAAGAGCCCATGTTCTCCCTGATGGACCTTCCCAGGCACCTTGGCCATCAGCATCCTGCTCCGTCCTTGCCTTACTTACCATAGCAGCCCAGAGCTGTGCCCAGGGGGGACAGGGAAGCCAGGCTTCACACCTGGAATCTGAACTTCTTTCTTTTCTCTGCAGACATACCATCTCCACAGATGAAGAAAAGAGGTGATGGGGGTAGAGCCCGGGGTGGGAAGGGCTGGTGGTCTGGGCCTAGGGAACGCTACAGCCCCCATGGAGCAATTCTCTCCTCCTGGCTTCGGGACACGCCCCTTTGCTCTGACCACAGGAAGTGGTTGAGGGGTTGCTGGGGCTGCGTCTACCTCTGGGGATGTGGTGTCCTGTCTGTGTATATACAGGGGCCCTCACCTCCTCCCTGTCTCCTCTCCACAGTGCTGCTGTGGTCACTGCCATCAGCCTATATATGCGTCACCTTGGGGTGCGGACCAAGAGTGGGGATAAGAAGTCAGGGAGGAACTTCTTCCGGAAGAAGGTACTGAGCCTTTTCCTATCTAATTTTTTTTATTTTGTGTGTATGAGTGTTAGCCTTCGTGTGCATAAGTGCACCCGCGATGCCTGTGGAAAGCAGAAGAGGGCTTCAGATATCCCGGAACTGGGGTTATGGAGGTCGTTAGCCTCCACGTGGGTGCTGGGATTTGAACTTGGGTCTTGTGAAAGAACACTGCTCTTAACCTCTAAGCCAACTCTCTAATGCTTTGCCTTTTTTTTTTAATATTTTTTTAAATTTTTTATTTATTTCTGTATGTGTATGAATGTACTGTCTGCATGGAGGTTTATGGACCTGTGTCGTGCAGTGCTGCGGAGGTCAGAAGAGGGCGTCGGATTCCCCTGGAACTGGAGTTCTGGAATTGGAGCTACAGACGGTTCTCAGCTGCCATGTGGGTGCTGGGGATCCAACCCAGGTCTTCTGCAAGAGCGGTCAGCGCTCTTAACCGCTAGGCTATCTCTCTAGCCCCCCGCTTTGTTTTTTTTTAATGTATGTATGAGTGTTGTGCCTGTGTGTGGCCTTTTCCTATTGAAGAACACCCCGAAGAAGCCTTGAGACTGGACACCTGGACATTCTGCTTTATGTCAACTCAAACCTACCTTTCCCCTAATTTTATACAGATGATGGGGAATCGGCGGTCAGACGAACCCCCCAAGACTAAGAAGGGACTAAGTAGTATCCTGGATCCTGCCCGATGGAACCGAGGAGAGCCACCTGGTAAGGTGGCCGTGGCCTCCACCCGGCCTACCTGTTGGTCCCAGGCCATCCCCAGCTCACTGTCGCACTTCTGTTTCAGCTCCGGATTTCCGACACCTGAAAGTCGAGGTTGACGGTAATGGACCTATATAGCCAGAGCAATTCAGCCCGGCTCTGAGGGAGGAGGGCTGGATCTGGACCCCCTAGGTCTGAGGGAGGAGAGATAGGGCCTGGACCCACCGGGTCTGAGGGAGGAGGGCTGAGGTCCGGACCTCCAGGCGTGAGGGAGGAGCGGACTTCTGGGCTTGAGGGAGGACCAAGGGTCTCCTGTGGTGGAGAGAAAGGCCGAGAGAAGAGACTTGGCTCCCCTTGGTGGTGGTAGTGGGGTTGGATGTCTCTGTTCTTTCATTTTCCCCTTTCTTCCTACTCTCTCCCAGGAGAGAAGCCAGGTGTTACAGACCGGAAGGGAGCCCTGGGTGTGCCTTCTCGGGACAGGACTGTGGCGGCTCCCGGGCAGGACAACCCAGGAATCTCTCTGCATCCTCTGCCTGGGGACAACCCTGACCGAGAACCAGGTGAGCACTTCCTGGGAGCCACTGGAGACCCTCACTCAGGTGGGAGCTCTGTCCCCTCGCTGAGGTCACACTCCTTGTTCCCTGCCTGGGCTCTGACCTCTGTCCCAATGCCATGTCTCCCCATCCTTAGACTAGGTTTCCTGGGTTTTTTATTGTTATATGGGTCATTAGTTTGTTTGTGTTTGTGTTTAGCATTGGAAATTAAACCTAGTTGTTGTTGTTGTTGGGTTTTCGGGGATTTTTTGGTCCTTTTGAAACAGGGTCTCGGGGCTGGAGAGATGGCCTAGCGGTTAAGAGCGCCGACCGCTCTTGCAGAGGACCCGGGTTCGATCCCCAGCACCCACATGGCGGCTGAGAACCGTCTGAAACTCCGATTCCAGGAGAACTCCAGTTCCAGGGGAATCCGACACCCTCTTCTGAACTCCGCGGCATTGCACGACACGGGTGCACAAACTTGCATGCAGACAGTACATTTATACACATACAAAAATAAATAAAATAAAATAAAAATTAAAAAAAAAAAAAAGGGTCTCCCTCTAGCCCCAGCTGTCCTGGAACTCATTCTGTAGACCAGGGTGGCCTTGAACTCACAGAGATCTGCCTGCCTCTGCCTCCCAAGTGCTAGGATTAAAGGTGTGAGCCACCATTGCCCTTTTTTTTTTTTTTTTTTTTTTTTTTTTGTCTTTTTGAGAGCAGGGTCTCCCTGTAGCTCCAGCTGCCTTGAACTTACTCTGTAGACCAGGCTGGCTTGAACTCACAGACATCCCCAAGCCTCTGCCTCCAGAGTGCTGGATTAAAGGCATGTGCCACCACTCCTGGCCTAAACCTACTGGGTTTTTTTTTTTCTTTTTTTATTATATGTATATTTTTTGTACAAGATAAACCTAGTGTTTTATGCATGCAAGACAAGGGCTTTGCCACTGAGCCACGCCCCCAGCCCCTCACTGGGGGATTCCAGGCAAGTGCTCTGCTGATAAACTAGATCCCTAGCACCCAAATTAGACTTTTAAATTTTTTTTTATTATTCTTGTATTTGTATGAGTGAACTGTCTGCATGTAGGTTTGTGCACCTGTGTCATACAATGCCTCGGAGGTCAGAAGAGGGTGTCAGATTCCCCTGGAACTGGGGTTAGACGGTTCTCAGCCACCATGTGGGTGCTGGGAATTGAACCCGGGTCCTTTGCAGGAGCAGTCAGAGCTCTTAACCACTAGGCCGTCTCTCCAGCCCCGACTATATTTTGTCTAGGTTTCATTACCCAGAATTTGAGTGAGGCTAGACTACCCTCCAAATGATGTTTCCATGTCTGCTTGGATAGTAAGTCCTGAAGCCCTGTTAATTTAATCACCTTTTTTTCTAGGGCTACAAGGCTTTTAAAAGCCCATTAGATTCCAGACAGCTTGCCCAGTTCACATCCCTGCTCTGTAGCTTACTTGTACTGTGTTCTGGAAACCACTTTCCTCTCTGAGCCCCAGCTTCCTGGCTGCTCAGTGGATCTGTCTTGCGTCCTCTAAGGCTCTGGGTCAGGAGAATGAATGAGAACACAGGCCCGGCAGCCTGCAGTCCCCTCCTGTCTCTGGTGGGGTACGCCTGTGCACAGGGCACTCACAGGCCCGGCAGCCTGCAGTCCCCTCCTGTCTCTGGTCGGGTACGCCCGTGCACAGGGCACTCTAGTTTCATGACAACTGGAGCCACCTCCAGTGTTCTCAGAGGACTAAACGTGTTCCTGTCCTCTCATATTGAGTACTGAGCCAACAGGGGGTGCCTGCTGGGCGCTTTAGAGCCCCGCCTCCGGTGTGCAGCCAGGGACACTAACGCAAGTAGAGGTTAGAGGTCACCACACCAAGGGCCTTCCAACCAGCCATGTTTTCCCCTCCACCCACAGGCGTGGACAGCAGCCCCCTGGAGCTGGGAGATACTTCCCCACAGGGCCCTACAAGCCTGGAACCCCTAGCACCTGCAGAAAATACTGAAGAGGGTGCTGAAACAGAGAGGTATCTAGCTGGGGTGCCGGGAGGGCCTGGACAGGGCAGGGACAGTGGATGGGGGGAGGGAGGGTGCATCGGGTCGCTGCCGCAATCGCACCTGCCTGTTCCTGGCCACTGCTCACTACTGCTGCCCTCTTTTCTGCCTCTCTTGGGGGGGGGGGGTTCCCTCGGCCTACTCTCTTTCCTTTTCTCTCTCCTTCCTTCTCTCCTCCTCCTCTCACGTTTCTCCTCGCTCCTTCGTCCTGACTGTCTCTGGCAGGTTCCGCCTCCCTCCTCTTCCTTATTCTTCTGGCCTTCAGTGGCTCTTTCCATTTTAATTCTCTGACTTCCCCCCTTCTCAGTAAGCCCTGCCCCCCCTGCTCCTGCCCTGCTCCCCGTCCCTCTTACCCCCTCCCCGTGCGCTCTGTGTTCTGGGGGCCCTGTCTCCCCTCACAGTTGGGGGGCAGGCCCTGCCCCCTGCCCGTCCTTGTGCTGCTGCTTTGGGGACCCCCTTAGTGGGTGTGGGGAGCTGGGTTGGGGTATATCTGGCCCACCTCTGACCCTGTGCCCTCTCTCCCCAGAAGGTGGAAGAGGTGGGTGCCTGGGCCCTGGGTAGGGGGAGGCCCAGCCCTCCCCCATTTCTCCCAGCCCCTCCCCCTCCCCCTGGCCACCTCCTCCCCTTCACTCCCCTCGAGGGAAGGGGTGGGTAGGTATGTCACTCTCCCTGTTGAGCTAAGTATGGAAATCCTCCTGTGTCCTTCTTGTCCCTTGCCCCCTGCCTTAGGAAAGGGAGGGGTCAATCCTGTGGTCATAGCGGGTTCCCTTCCTTCCCACCAACTTTAGTATCCTTCCTGGGCACTCCCCACCTCCCCAGATTCCACCGTTGCTGACTCTCTGTCTCTGTCTCTTCTGTTGCATGTTACATCTCTGTCCTTGTTTCTCTCTCTGTGTCCTGGTCTCCCTGTCTCTGTCCTGGTCTCCCCTGTCTCTGTCCTGGTCTCCCTGTCTCTGTCCTGGTCTCCCTGTCTCTGTCTCTGTCCTGGTCTCCCTGTCTCTGTCCTGGTCTCCCTGTCTCTGTCTCTGTCCTGTTCTCCCTGTCTCTGTCCCGGTCTGCCTGTCTCTGTCCCGGTCTGCCTGTCTCTGTCCTTGTCTCCCTGTCTCTGTCCTGGTCTCCCTGTCTCTGTCCTTGTCTCCCTGTCTCTGTCCTGGTCTCCCTGTCTCTGTCCTGGTCTCTCTGTCTCTGTCCTTGTCTCTCTGCCTTATTCTGTCCTTGGCCTTGGGGTTCAGGCTATCAGGGCGTCTGGGGCGCTCAGAGAGTCTGCGGGTGAGTGACCGCCGCCGGCCTTCCCGGGGCAGCCTCGGGGCTAAGGGCCGGGGTGGGGGCCGCTCCCGGAGTGACGTGGACATGGACCCGAGCTCTGCCACAGCCGTGCTTGGCCCCGCCCGAAGAGCCACGTACGTCACTCCTCCCTCATCTGTTCAGAAAGCCTGGAGAGTTGGGGTGGGGGTGGGTTGATGCTAAAATCACAAAGAAATGGGTAGCCAATAGCTGTGTCGCTGAGGACCAGCTGTGGAAGTTGTGGGGCACTAAGGGGAGGAGCTGGAACGCTTCTGTCTAGAGATCTGGGGACTGGTCTCCATCATGGATCACTCTGGGGGCCCAGAGACGGGGTTGTTCCCCTGAGGTGCACCAAGCTGGGGCCCTAACAAGAACTCTGTCCACAGCCCTGAGCCTGGAGATGATGGGGAGCCAGGACGATCAGGACTTGAGTTAGAACCAGAAGAACCTCCGGGCTGGAGGGAACTTGTTCCCCCGGAAACCCTTCTTGGCCTGCCCAAGAGCCAGGTGAAACGGCAGGAGGTCATTAGTGGTGAGTACCACCCCTGGGTTCTGACTTCTGCCAAGGATGTCATCCAGTGCTGACAGGCAGGGACAAGGAGATGTCGGCAGCTGGTCATATCTGCCACAGGGAGAGTGAGAGAGCAGCCCCTTGCCGACAGGACACTGCTTCCCCAAGCTGCACAGCAGCCACTCTATGCAACCCAGTACAGCTTTGAAAAACATGCTTCAAAGAATGTAGCGAGTTCAGGCAGTGCACACCATGAGCCAGGATGGCAGCAGTCTATCATCGCAGCTGCACAGGACGCTGATTAAAAACGTGTGAAGGTTCAGTGCCAGGTGGCTTAGTGGGTAAAGGTGCCTGTTGCAGAGCCTGACCACTGATTGCTGGGACCCAGGTGGCTTAGTGGGTAAAGGTGCCTGTTGCAGAGCCTGACCAGTGATTTCTGGGACCCAGGTGGCTTAGTGGGTAAAGGTGCCTGTTGCAGAGCCTGACCACTGATTGCTGGCACCCACACGGTAGCAGACAACTGCAAGTTGTCTTCTGATCTCCACATCCGCACCACAGCATGCAGATCTATACACACACATCCGTGCTGCAGCATGTGGATCTATACATGCACATCCGTGCCACAGCATGCAGATCTATACATGCACATCCGTGCTACACAGTATGTGGATCTATACATGTACATCCGTGCCACAGCATGCAGATCTATACACACACATCCGTGCCACACAGTATGCAGATCTATACATGCACATCCGTGCCACAGCATGCGGATCTATACACGCACATGCACAAAAAACAAGTAAATAAATGCAATTTACAAAAGAAAGCCACATGTGGAAGTGCATGCCTTCAATCCCAGACTGGGGAGGCAGAGGACACCAGCCTGGGCTACATGAGCTCCAGGCCAGCTGGTGCTACAGGGAGACCCTGTCTCCAAAAGCACCCCCACACACACACACACACACAAAAGCAAGGCCAGGCAGAGGCAGGCAGATCTCTGTGAGTTCCAGGCCACCCAGAGATACATGAGACCTTATCTCAAAGAAAAACAGCAAAAAAGTTCAAGGTTAGCCAAGGCAAGCTGAGGAGACCCAATCTCAAAAAGGGAAGAAAGGGCTGGGGCTGTAGCTCAGCGGAATAGTGCTAGCCTAGAATCCCCCAGTGAGGGCCTGTGATGGTAGAACACCTGCCTAGAATCCCCCAGTGAGGGCCTGTGATGGTAGAGCCCCTGCCTAGAATCCCCCAGTGAGGGCCTGTGATGGTAGCGCCCCTGCCTAGAATCCCCCAGTGAGGGCCTGTGATGGTAGAGCCCCTGCCTAGAATCCCCCAGTGAGGGCCTGTGATGGTAGAGCCCCTGCCTAGAATCCTTATGCGGGCTGTGATGTAGAAAAACAACCTGCTCGAATGCCCCAATGAGGCCGTTATGGTAGAGCACCTGCCTAGAATCCCCCAGTGCGGGCTGGAGTGGTAGAGCACCCTGCCTAGAATCCCCAGTGAGGGGCCTGTGATGGTAGAGCCCCTGCCTAGAATCCCCTATAGGGCTGGGTGTGATGTAGAGCCCCTGCCTAGAATCCCTAGTGAGGGCTGGTGTGCTCATGGTAGAGCCCCTGCCTACCCCCTGCATCCCTAGTGAGGGCTGGGTTGCCATGGTAGAGCCCCTGCCTAGAATCCCCCAGTGAGGGGCTGGTGTGGCTCAGTGGTAGACCCTGCCTAGAATCCCCAGGAGGGCCTTCTATGGTAGAGCCCTGCCTAGAATCCCCAGTGAGGGCCTGGGGTGTGCTAGTGGTAGAGCACCTGCCTAGAATCCCCTAGTGAGGGCCTGTGATGGTAGCACCTGCTTAGAATCCCCTAGTGAGGGCTGGAGGTGTGGTCAGTGAAAGCACCTGCCTAGAATCCCCAGTGAGGGTCTGTGATGGTAGAGCACTGCCTAGAATCCCCTAGAGGGCCTGATGGTAGACCGCCCGAATCCCCTCGTGAGGGGCTGGGTGTGTCAGTGGTAGAGCCCTGCCTAGAATCCCCTGGGGTTTGCTAGTGGTGAGCCCCTGCCTAGAATCCCCTAGTGAGGGCCTGTCAGTGGTAGAGCACCCTGCCTAGAATCCCCTAGTGAGGTGGTGTGTGGCTCAGTGGTAGACCTGCCTAGAATCCCCCATGGGGCTGGGATGTGGCTCAGTGAGAGCCCTGCCTAGAATCCCCTAGTGAGGGCCTGTGATGGTAGAGCCCCTGCCTAGAATCCCCTAGTGAGGGCCTGTGATGGTAGAGCACCTGCCTAGAATCCCCTAGTGAGGGTCTGTGATGGTAGAGCACCAGCCTAGAATCCCCTAGTGAGGGTGTGTGTGGCTCATGGTAGAGCACCTGCCTAGAATCCCCTAGTGAGGGCCTGTGATGGTAGAGCACCTGCCTAGAATCCCCCAGTGAGGGGCTGGGGTGTGGCTCAGTGGTAGAGCACCTGCCTAGAATCCCCCAGTGAGGGGCTGGGGTGTGGCTCAGTGGTAGAGCCCCTGCCTAGAATCCCCCAGTGAGGGGCTGGGGTGTGGCTCAGTGGTAGAGCCCCTGCCTAGAATCCCCTAGTGAGGGCCTGTGATGGTAGAGCACTGCCTAGAATCCCCTAGTGAGGGGCTGGGGTGTGACTCAGTGGTAGAGCACCTGCCTAGAATCCCCCAGTGAGGGGCTGGGGTGTGGCTCAATGGTAGAGCCCCTGCCTAGAATCCCCCAGTGAGGGGCTGGGGTGTGGCTCAATGGTAGAGCCCCTGCCTCGAATCCCCTAGTGAGGGGCTGGGGTGTGGCTCAGTGGTAGAGCCCCTGCCTAGCAAGAGTCAGGCCCTGAGTTCTATCCCCAGCACCACAAATAGAAGCAGGGCAGGAGTCTGGAGAGGTGGCTCAGCAATTCAGAGCACTTGCTTTTAGAGAAGATCTGAGTTTGGTCACCAGCACCTACATGGTGGCTAATAACCATCTAATTCCATTTCCAAGAGTTCAGACACCCTTTTCTGGCTCCACAGACACTCTGCATGTGGTGCATACATGTGATGGTGCATACATAGAGATGAAACATTCACACACATAAAAATAAATCATGAGTAACCAGGCATGGCGGCTCACACCTTTAATCCTAGCACTTGGGAGGCAGAGGCAGGCGGATCTTTGTGAGTTCAAGGCCAGCCTGGTCTACAGAGTGAGTTTCAGGACAGCTGGGGCTACAGGGAGACCCTGTCTTGAAAAGACCAATAAATAAATTAATTAATCAATCATGAGAAAAGAAAAAAGATAAGGTGGAAGATATGGTAGAGGGTTCGGTTCCCAACACCGTCCATAGCTCCAATTCCAGGGGACCTGATGCCCTCTTGTGGCCTGTCCTGGCATTTCACACATGTTGTTCACTTACAGGTATGCAAAACACTCATGCATGGAAAATAGAAATAAATTTTTAAAAATATTTAATTTTATGTGCACGAGTATATTGTCTGCATGCATGTGAGTGCACCCATGTCATGCCATGCTATCATGGGTCAGAAGATGGTGTTGGACCAGCTGGAACTGGAGTTATGAATAGTTGTTAGCCCGCTATGTGGGTGCTGGGAATCAAACCTGGGTCCTGTGCAAGAGCAACCAGTGCTCCTAACCACTGAGCCATCTCTCCAGACCCCAAATAAATAATTTTTTTAAATTTGAGAAAAGAACCAGAAACAGTATTTACATTTTTTCTCTATGTGTGTGTGTGTGTGTGTGTGTGTGTGTGTGTGTGTGTGTGTATTAAGGTCTCATGACCTGGCTATAACTCAGGGCGACCTCGAACTAATTATTCTCCTCCCTCTACCTGGGATTATGTGGGGTTTTTTTTTGTTTTGTTTTGGGGGGGTTTTTTTGGTCTTTTAGCTGTCCTGGAACTCACTCTGTAGACCAGGCTGGCCTTGAACTCACAAAGATCCACCTGCCTCTGCCTCTCAAGTGCTAGGATTAAAGGCGTGCGCCACCACGCCCAGCCTGGGATTACGTGTTTTTGCCAGCACGATTGGTTCTGGCTTCTGGTTTTGAACAGGGTCTTACTCTGCAGCCTGGGCTGATCTGAAACTTGGCCCCCTGAGCACCTAGGAACCCAGCCTGCACCACCAGGCCTGGCTGAGCTGTTGAGCACCTAGGAACCCAGCCTGCACCACTGACTGAGCTGTTGAGTACCTAGGAACCCAGCCTGCACCACCACGCCTGGCTGAGCTGTTGAGCTCTTGAAATGTGGTAGATAGGACTGAGAACTACATATTTTTGTTTCGTTTGCATTTGTGTGTGTGCACGTGTGTGCACATGTGCGCCAGTGAATGTACTGTCTGCATGTAGGTTTGTGCATCCATGTCGTGCAATGCTGCGGAGGTCAAAAGAGGGCGTCGAATTCCCCTGGAACTGGAGTTAAAGACGGTTCTCAGCCACCATGTGGGTCCTGGGGATCGAACCCAGGTCCTCTGCAAGAGCAGTTGGCGCTCTCAACCACTAGGCCATCTCTCCAGCCGTCGTTTGCATTTTTGTTAGGATGGAGACAGCATTACATAGCAAATTGGCTACTCCATTGGACTGTATAGCAGTTTCTCTCTCCGTAAAAATGTGGCATACAGGAAACCAGGGGTGGTGACACTTGCCTATGATCATAGCACTTAGAGGTAGAGGCAGGAGTATCAGGAGTTCAAGGTCATCCTCAGCCATATAGCCAGTTTCAAGGCCAGCCCAGGCTTCATGAGACCCTATCTCAAATGAGAGAGGAGGGGGGATATTAAGGCTCAGCAGATTTCTGGGGCCCCTGAAATTCACTGAGGCACCCAATAGCTGGTTGATGGGTAGGGGGATGGCTCCCTGGACCTGAGGCTACCAATATATGCTAGAAGGACTCATTGGGTGATGTCACACCTATAATCCCAGTGTCCCGCAGGCTGAGGTAGAAGGAAACCAAGTTCCAAGCCGGCCTAGGCCATAAAGATAGATAGATGATGGTAGATAGATAGATAGATAGATAGATAGATAGATAGATAGATAGATAGATAGATATAGATAGATGATAGATAGATAGATGATAGATAGATAGATAGATAGATAGATAGATAGATAGATAGATAGATAGATACCTACCTATCCTTAGCAGATTGGTATCACCAATCATTCTGCCTGGCTTACCCAGGAAAAGGCAAGGGCAAGGAATCAAGCAGTCCTCAACAGCTACACAAGCAGGTTATGATTCTGTCCAGAGTCACTTTAGAAAGCCTTTCTCGATGCCCCCACCCGTCCAGCTACCTTTGAGGCTTTTCCCTAGAGCTCGCACCCTCCCCAGTGACACTTCCTGCTTTGGGTCCACAGAGCTGCTGGTGACAGAGGCAGCTCATGTGCGCATGCTACGGGTGCTGCACGACCTCTTCTACCAGCCCATGGCAGACGGGGGCTTCTTTTCTCTGGAAGAGCTGCAGAACATCTTCCCCAGCCTGGACGAGCTCATTGAGGTTCACTGTGAGTGTCGGCCACAGCCTCCACACCTCACCACCAGCTTCCTCCTTCCAGACCACCAGAGACCCAGGCCCATGCATTCTTTGAGCACCTACCAGAGCAGTGCTAGCCTACTCCTGAGGACCATGCATTCCTCAGCCCCAGAGCTCATGCCCTAGGGGTACAGACAAACTAAACACACACATGTATTATGCCTGACTGCTGCCCCCTGAGCCCTAGCAACTCCCAGCCAGGAGTTGCAGTCTGCTGGGCTCACCGCTCTCACTGTCTCCCACAGCCCTGTTCCTTGATCGCCTCATGAAGCGGAGACAAGAGAGCGGCTACCTCATAGAGGAGATAGGAGATGTGCTGCTGGCCCGGGTGAGAGTGCGTGGCCAGAGCCCTCTCCCACATCCCCAGGGGTCTGAGTGCCGTGTCCAGAGTCCACTCCCACATCCCCAGGGGTCCAATTGCCGTGGCCAGAGTCCTCTCCCACATCCCCAGGGGTCCAATTGCCGTGGCCAGAGTCCTCTCCCACATCCCCAGGGGTCCGAGTGCCGGGGCCAGAGTCCTCTCCCACATCCCCAGGGGTCCAATTGCCGTGGCCAGAGTCCTCTCCCACATCCCCAGGGGTCCGAGTGCCGTGGTCCAGAGTCCTCTCCCACATCCCCAGGGGTCTGAGTGCCGTGGTCCAGACGCTGGCTTAGTCCTCTCCCACATCCCAGGGGTCTGAGTGCTGTGGTCCAGACGCTGGCTTAGTCCTCTCCCACATCCCCAGGGGTCTGAGTGCCGTGTCCAGAGTCCTCTCCCACATCCCCAGGGATCTGAGTGCCGTGGTCCAGACACTGGCTTAGTCCTCTCCCACATCCCCAGGGGTCTGAGTGCCGTGGTCCCGACCCTGGTTCAGTCCTCTCCCACATCCCCAGGGGTCCGAGTGCCGTGGTCCAGACACTGGCTCAGTCCTCTCCCACATCCCCAGGGGTCTGAGTGCCGTGGTCCCGATACTGGTTCAGTCCTCTCCCACATCCCCAGGGGTCTGAGTGCCGTGGTCTAGACACTGGCTCAGTCCTCTCTCACATCCCCAGGGGTCGAGTGCCGTGGTCCAGACACTGGCTCAGTCCTCTCCCATATCCCCAGGGGTTCGAGTGCCGTGGTCCAGATGCTGGCTCAGACCTCTCCCACATCCCCAGGGGTCTGAGTGCCATGGTCCAGAGTCCTCTCCCACATCCCCAGGGGTCCGAGTGCCGTGGTCCAGATGCTGGCTCAGTCCTCTCCCACATCCCCAGGGGTCTGAGTGCTGTGGTCCAGACGCTGGCTTAGTCCTCTCCCACATCCCCAGGGGTCTGAGGCCTCAGGCCTGTCCTACTTTAAGCATCCAATCTACACAAGACTGTATTTGGTGTGTGTTTTTTTTTTTTGAGGGGGAGCTATCTTTTTCAAATAGAGTCTCCCTGTAGCCCCAGCTGGCCTAGAACTTGCTATGTAGACCAGACTGGCCTTGAACTCACAGAGATCCGCCCCCTCTGTCTCCAGAGTGCTGGGATTAAAGGCGTGTGCCACCCCTGGCCACAGGATTGTTTCTGCCAGTCCCACTTGACGTCTTCCCTGACCTGAATCTCCCTACAGTTCGATGGTGCCGAGGGCTCATGGTTCCAGAAAATCTCCTCCCGCTTCTGCAGCCGCCAGTCATTTGCCCTAGAGCAGCTCAAAGCCAAACAACGCAAGGAGCCTCGATTCTGTGCGTTTGTGCAGGTAAAGTCCACCCTGGGGTCTGAGAGGAGGACTGGAGCCAGGAATCCCCCTGGATCTGAAGAAGTCTGGGGTACAGTGTCCTGCGTCTGAAGGAGGAGGGTCTGGGGCCTCAGCGGAGTCTGGACCTGGCTCTGGGTTACCCCAGTGCTGTCTGCTCCTCAGGAAGCTGAAAGTCGCCCGCGGTGCCGACGCCTGCAGCTGAAGGACATGATCCCCACTGAGATGCAGCGGCTGACCAAGTACCCCCTGCTACTGCAGAGCATCGGGCAGAACACAGGTATCCCCCAGGCTTTCCCCGGGCCTCTTTCCCCCTCCCCTCTAACTGGCCACGGAGTCCGCAGCTGTCAGGGTGAGGGTTTCTGCCTCTCCCGTTGCCTGCAGAAGACTATGCGGAACGCGAGAAGGTGGAGCTGGCAGCCGAGTGCTGCCGTGAGATTCTGCACCATGTCAACCAAGCTGTTCGTGACATGGAGGACCTGCTGGTGAGCGTGGGCGTGGCCCCAGCTGGAGCCGAGCGAGGTGGGGAGGGCGAGGTGGGAAGGGCGTGCTGACCTGGCTCAGGGTCAGACAGAGCCCTTTGTCCCTCAGAGTCACTGAGCATTCAGGGTCATTTGGCCCTCGGCAGCTCTCTCAGGGTTACTGAAGGTTAGACTTGGACCTGAGCTTGTGCCTCAGAGGTTGGGCTTGCCTCTCCACTTAACCTACTCCCTTGGGGTCACTGAGGGTCAGCCCCAGTACCTGGCTTGACCCCATAACACTACTGTCTCTGCCTTAGCGGCTCAAGGATTACCAGCGACGCTTGGACTTGTCTCACCTACGACAGAGCAGTGACCCCATGCTAAGCGAATTTAAGGTGTGATTAGTCCCCTTGCCTTGGCTCACCTAGCCCTGCTAGGGTTCCCAGGGGTTCCCAGACACAGCCCAGCTGATAATGCACCTGGGAGCCTCACCCCCTACCTTGGAGCCTCACCCCCTACCTTGGTCCCAGCTGGGTGCCCATGAAGACTGACCCCTGACTTTAGTGCTGGGCAGTGCTGGGCTGTGCTCCTTGTCCCCCTCCCCTTTCTCTTCTCCCCTCCTGTCACCGTAGCTGACCATCACTCCTTCCTGCCCCAGAACTTAGACATCACCAAGAAGAGGCTGGTTCATGAGGGTCCATTGACATGGCGGGTAACCAAAGACAAGGCCGTGGGTGAGTGCCAGGGGAAGGGCAGCGGGGGCAGGGACGGGGACGGAGGTCAGGTCCGAGCCCCCGCTGCCATTGCCCACAGAGGTCCATGTCCTGCTGCTGGACGACCTGCTGCTACTGCTTCAGCGCCAGGACGAGAAGCTGCTGCTCAAGTCACACAGCCGGACGCTGACGCCCACGCCCGACGGCAAGACCATGCTGCGGCCTGTGCTGCGGCTCACCTCCGCCATGACTCGCGAGGTGGCCACTGGTGAGCTACGGGCCTGGTGCAGGTCATCCGAGCGGGGTCGCCCTGTGGAGCGGGAGCTACAGGCCTCCAAGGGAGCCGAGGAGCTCGCTCGAGAGAAGAGGCCAAGGCTGAGAAGGGGCCAGCAGAGGCAGAATGGACAGGGCTGGGTAGGAGAACCCAGATGTGGTGGTACACGGTCACCCTGGCACTCATGAGACTAAGGCTCAGCCTGGGGTACATAGGGAGACCCTGACTCAGAAAACAACAGAAATGACAGAGAGGCCTACCCTGGTGGATGTTTATTTCACAACACTGGCTCCTGCTTGGGAATTGTAGGTATCCGGGGCTTAAGGCAGGAACCCAGCATTGCTGAGAACTTGGGCTATGACCACCGATGGTGGGAGGACTGGAAAGCTGGAGGGGCTAGAGGATTTCTGCGTGCCAAGGCAGCCTACGCGCTTGCAGCCTGGTGCGATGGGGCTATGGGAGGGAGGGCTCTGGAGGAAGACTTGCTGGCAGGACAGTGAAGATGAACTGTATCACAGGCAGAGGAATATACCAGCTTCAGACAGTGATCAGAGAGGGCACACGTTGGGAGCACTCGGTCTGAGCCCTGTCTCTTTCCCTCCCTCCCTGTGCAGATCACAAAGCTTTCTACGTCATTTTTACTTGGGACCAGGAGGCCCAGATATATGAGCTGGTGGCACAGACTGTGTCCGAGCGGAAGAAGTGAGAGTCCCTAGGATGGTGGGGTATGGGTGTCCCGCACGGGGTGCAGGTGTGCTGACTGCCTGGGCTCTTGGCATACTCTTGGTATGGTGGAGTACAGGTGTCCCATACGGGGTGCAGGTGTGCTGACTGCCTGGACTCTTGGCATACTCTCGGTATGGTGGGGTACGGGGTAGAGGTGTGCTGACTGCCTGGGATCTTGGCATACTTTCAGTATGGTGGGGTACGGGTGTCCCATACGGGGTGCAGGTGTACTGACTGCCTGGGATCTTGGCATATCTCCCGGTATGGTGGGGTACGGGTGTCCCGCACGGGGTGCAGGTGTGCTGACTGCCTGGGATCTTGGCATATCTCCCGGTATGGTGGGGTACGGGTGTCCCGCACGGGGTGCAGGTGTGCTGACTGCCTGGGATCTTGGGCATATCTCCCGGGATGGTGGGGTACGGGTGTCCCGCACGGGGTGCAGGTGTGCTGACTGCCTGGGATCTTGGCATATCTCCCCAGCTGGTGTGCCCTCATCACTGAGACTGCCGGATCCTTGAAGGTCCCTGCCCCTGCCTCCCGCCCCAAGCCCCGGCCTAGCCCAAGCAGGTAAGGGGCCAGGAAGGGAACCGGAGAGCAAGGGTCAAAGCCATTTCTCTATGCGTCTGTAGAGCCCCAGCTCTGGGCAGCCGTCTCTGTGCGTGTGCACGTACGCCTGTGTGTGTGCATGCGCCCATGTATGCCAACCCCAGCACAACCTGTCTCCTATCTCTGGGCCTCGGGCTTCCATTTTCCAGGCCTCCCTATCTCCCGGCCTCTACTTTTGTCTCTAGTTGTCCATGTTTCCCTACCCCTGCCACTCCCTGCAGCCAGGGATGAGGGGTCACCCAGTACTTCCTTCCCCAGCACCCGAGAACCCCTGCTCAGTGGCTCTGAGAATGGCACTGGTGGCCGAGAGATGCCTCCCGCCGATGGTAAGGCCCAGGGTCACTGGCTGGAGGCGGTCCCAGGCAGCCAGGCAGGATCTGAGTGGCCCTGTCCTTCTAGCCCGCACAGAGCGGATCCTGAGTGATCTCCTACCTTTCTGCAGACCAGGCCCGGAGGGCCAGCTTGCTGCCACAGCCCTTCAGAAAGGTAGGCTAGCCCTGCACCCTCCAGGGCCAGTAGCTAGCAAATGGTGCCTCTTATTTAAACGAGAAAAAGGCTCCCTTTTTAAAATTTCTGTACACCTATCAATCAAGAAACACCTCCGTGCATAGCAGCCTGGCTCCTTCTCTGGCCACGCCCACCTTCAGGGCTCCCCCCGCCACCCCCATCCTAGCCCTAACTTTAGCCTTCCTCTCGTGGTGCTGTCCCTCTTCCCTTGGCAGTGCTGTCCCTGAAGCAGCTCCTGTTACCAGCTGAGGAGGACAGTGGAGCAGGTCCTCCCCAGGATGGAGATGGGGTCCCAGGCGGTGGTCCCTTGGGCCCGGCGCAGACCCAGGAGATTCAGGAGAGCCTGCTCAGCCTGGAAGAGACCATCAAGCAGCTGGAGGTACACGTGGGGCAGGGGACCTTGGCTAAGCTAAGCTGGAAAGGAATGGCCCCTCATCCACGATCTTCTCCAGGAGTTAGAAGAGGAACTTTGCCGCCTGCGACCCCTCTTGTCTCAACTCGGGGGGAACTCTGTCTCCCAGCCTGGCTGCACCTGAACAGTCTGTCCAAACAGGTAAGGGGGGAACAGAGGGCCAGGACGCTGTCCTGGGGGGGAGGGGACCTCCGTCTCTGCCACCCTCCCCATCTCACTCCACCTCCCAGCCCCGTCTCTTTCTCCACCCTTCTCTCTCTTTCTCCATCTCCCCCATCTCTTCTACATCTCCCAGGCCTTTCGTGAGGAGAGGAATGGGGGAGAGGACTGGAAGGGGTCTCCCACCCCTACGGCTGCCACAGCATCCCACACCCAAGGGCCGAGGACAGGGAGACTGGCCGCGCCGTGCCTGAGAGGCTCCGTTGGGATCCTGCCTCCCAAGCTGACCTCTGCCTTCTCCCTCTCGCCTTCTGCTTGGCGGACTCAGGGCTTCGTTCTGGGGGACACCACCATAATCCCCATCTTTAGGGCCATCTCAGTATTGCCTATGGGAGGTCAGTCCTCCATTCCCCCGCCCCCAAGTGCCTTTGCTCTGTTTTTATACCCGGAATTGGAGGTTTATTTTTTAATATATATTATCTAAAGAGAGGTCTGTGTGTGTCGGCGTGGTGGGGCCTACGTCTGGGTCTGGGCCTGTCGGAGACTGGCATTGACTGCATGGTCTGACCTGTGTCCCCTTCGTTCCTCCTGACTCCCTCCAGCTCTCCATTCAGTCACTTGTGTTTTTTTTTAATTGTGTACCGCAGCATTCATGTGGCAGTCAGGTGACAACTTGAAGTCAGGAAGCCGGGTCCTCGGCTTGGCAGCAAACACTTACCTGCTGACTCATCTCAGTGGCCCTGTTCATTGGTTGTTTTTGTTTTTGTCTTTTGTCTTTTCGAGACAGGGTCTCCCTGTAGCCCCAGCTGTCCTGGAGCTCACTCTGTAGACCAGGCTGTCCTTGAGCTCACAGAGATCCCCCTGCCTCTGCCTCCCTAGTGCTGGGATTAAAGGCATGCACCACCACACCTGGCTTAAAGATAGTTCTTAGCCGCCATTGGGTGCTGGGAATCAAAATTTCGTCCTCTGCAAGAGCAGTTGGTGCTCTTAACCGCTGAGCCATCTCTCCAGCCCTGTTCATTGGTTTTTATTTATTTATTTATTTGTATGAATATACTGTCTGCATGTAGGTTGGTGCACCCATGTCGTGCAATGCCACAGAGGTCAGAAGAGAGCGTTGGATTCCCCTGGAACTGGAGTTAAAGACGGTTCTCAGCCGCCATGTGGGTGCTGGGGATTGAACCGGGGTCCTCTGCAAGAGCAGGCGGTGCTCTTAACCGCTAGGCCATCTCTCCAGCCCTGTTCATTGGTTTTTATAACAGCTCCCCAGACACACCACACACACACACACACACACACACCCCAGCCCCCATCCCTGGTCCCCCAAGATGCTGGTCACCTGCATCTCACACTCTTGTTTTATTTTTGTAGTAAACTCTGGAGGTGGCTGGGGAGTGGGGGGGTCAAAAGGAGTTAATGGAAAGGGGGCCTCTCCTGGGTGGGGGCTAGGGGCGGGATTATTGCTCTGAGCTCCCTGTCCCCAGGGGGGCCTGTGTGGGAGGACGTCAGGAGGGGGCTGGCACTGGGTTGGAGACACTGCCACACAAACACGCAGGTCACAGCACGTGGGGAAAGGGGAGGCTGGGCGCCGTATTGCACTTTGAGAGCGGGGCCACGAAGGTACCCCCCTCAAACTGGAACCTGGGGAGGAGGCTAAAAGCCATCACTTTCCCTCCCGCCTTGTGTGGAGAGGTACAACCTCCACTCTGGGGTCGGGAAAGGAGGAGACCGTCCCAAGGCCTGGGTCTGGGCCTTGGGCTCTTGTGAAGGGCAGACCAGGTAGGAGACTTCACAGGTGACTGCCCTGGTTGCCGGGCGGGCGGAATCGTCACCCTGCGCCTGCTCAGCTGCCCTTCCCCCCTCTGCCTGACTTGGTTTTGGGTGGCACTGGTAGACCCTCGTCGCCTTCGCTGTCAGAGCTGCAGCCGCTGACATCAGTGATCTCCAGTTCAGAGTCGCTGTCCTCCTTCTCACCCAGTGTGGCCTCTGGACCCGCAGCTCCTGGCAGCGCCAGGCGAGGGGCCACTGCCAGCCCAGAGGGGCGTTCGGGGCCCAAGACCTCCCCCGTTGCAGCAAGCAGGGGTGCAGCCGCAGGGCCTCCCCCTGCTCCTGCAGAGGGCAAGTGGCCCAGGGAACCCAAAGGGTTGGGGTAGAAGTGAGGAGGGTAGAGGGAGGTGGGCAGCTTAGGGAAGGGGCCTGTGAGATACGGGTTAAAGTTCCAGGGGTACTCAGGGAAGGCGCGGCTGTAAGGACCCAGCAGGCCGGGGGGCTTGGAGTAGCCGGTGGTACCTGGGGGGGGGGCATGGGGAGCAGGTCAGGCGGCCGTTCTCCCCTGTGGGCCTGCCTGGTGGGCGAACTTCCTGTGCACTCTGCCCATCCTCCCCGTGCACTTCCCCTGAGGGTCTCATGTCTTTACATGGCTCCCTACCTCATCTCTTCCTGGAGCTCCCCTGAAGCCCCTCTCCCGGCCAGCCTGCCTGCTACCTTTGTTAAGGGCTGGGTCTCCTATAGCCCAGGCAAATACTGAACTCACTGTGTAGCCAAGGGTGCCCTTGCTAGAACTACAGGGGCGTACCAGCACACCTGGTTTATGTGGAGCTGAGGATCAAACTCCAGGCTTTGTGCCTACTAGGCAAGCGCACTACCCACTGAGCTACATCCTCACAGCCATCTGGCTCTTAAACATAACAGCCTTGCCTGGGCTTTCCTCTCTCTATCTTGTCCCCCGCAGTCTTTCCCCTCAATACATACAGATCACCCACAAGTGCTCCCCAGGCCCCTACCAGATCCCAGGAATGGGAAGGGGCTGTCCAGACGTAGTTTGTCTGTCTCAGGGGTGAATAGGGGTGTCCGGCCCCCTGGCTCTCCTAGGCGTGGGGTAGAGAACAGGTTCTGCAGGGTCTAGAGAGGGAAGCAGGGCTGCTTAGACGGTCCCCCCCAAGAAAGGGTGATTGGGAGACACCAAGACACCCCACTTCCATCCTAGGACACCAGTGTCCCAAACTTACCTCAGGGGTAAGGGGAGGAGCATCCGGCCCAGGGCCCCCTGCAAAGGGCCCAGGGGTCAACAAAAGTGGGGAGGCGGCGGCGGCCACGTCCAGGAGCGGGTAGTTGACCAGCACAACTTTGCTGAAGTTAAATTTGTAGGTGAACCTCTTCCCTTTGGTCTTGTGGAGAATGCGCTTATTATAGTAGTAACTGTGGGTGACAGGATGGGGCAAAAGAGGGGTGAAGCGGTGGGCTCATCCCCACCCCCACCAAGTAACTAAGGGACAGTGGAGAGCCCTGCACTTGGGGATCCAGTGGGATTCGGTTTTAGGGTGTCGAGGAAAGCCCTACCCCTTATGGGGAGGGTGTGGGAGAGCCAAGATGGGGAGCCCGCCCTACAGCCCGTCCTCACCGCAGGGCCCGGCTCAGCTTGTCATAGTTCATGTGGGGTTTGCACTTGCGGATGCCCCACAGCCGGGCCACCTCGTCCGGGTCCTTGATGACAAACTCCCCGTAGTCTCCCTGCCAGGCGATGACACCCTGGTACTCCTCGTTCTGCAGCAGCTCCAAGATAAAGTGCCACAGCTGGATCTGCCTCGAGCCAGGGGACGACTCCGGCTTGTAGGCCCAATCCGGGAAGGCAAACCCTGCGGACGGGAGACAGGGAGTGGCCTGGGGTCAGGATGCCGGGCTGCAGCTCCAAATGGCCTAGGTGTGGTGTGTACTACCAGCATGCCTGGGTACAGCGGCCAAGTTCAGCAGAGGAGGTTGAGGGGAGGATCAAGAGGAACCCATTTCCCGGATCTGACTCGGGAGCAGGCTGGAAAGGGCACCCCCCCACCCCACCCCCCGCACTCCTCACCCAGTGCTCCATTACTACTGCCTAGGAGGCCTGCAGACGTCCCCTGTGCCCTAACAGCTCTATCTCCCCTCTTCCCATTCCTGAAGGCTTAGCCTGTGCACATCTCCACCTTTAGTGTGTCCCTGTGTCGATACTCAGGTCTGAGGGCTGTCCGGTATGAGGTTATGTATGCTCAGGCCTATGCACACAGCTAGGTGCCCATACAGACGGCCCACTATACAGACATCCACTTCCCATGCTCCACCAAGGGATACTGTCCTAACATTGCCACACTTCCCATGCTCCACCAAGGGGTACTGTCCTAACATTGCTACACTTCCCATGCTCCACCAAGGGATACTGTCCTAACATCGCCACACTCCTGCTGTAGGCCATGGAGGCAAACGGCAGACAGGGAGCCACCCAGCACTGCACACCTACTGCATCATACACAGTTATACACCGAAGGCCCCTCTGTTGGGACCCAGTGACACAACTGTGTGGCAGACACACAGGACCCCAACGGCCCACCTAACACCTGGCATGATAGAGACCCTGAAGTCATGACATTGATGCTCCCAGATGAACACACAGGGCAACTCAAGTACGGCAACACGGCGTGGCCCACTCTGCAGGATTCTAGGAGGGATGCTCTGTCCCACCGTCCACACGCACCTAGAACTTGGGGCAAATGGAGGTCTTTCCCACCCCAGCTTTCTTTCACTTCCCAGCTAGAAGGCTTGGGGCCCAGCTTCCGTGCCAAAATCCCTAGGCTAGCCTGTCCCCTCCCACCTACTCTGAGATTGGCAGGAGCCGCACACAAAACACAGGGTCGGAGCTCGTCTCAAGCATGCTAAGAGCCATATGAGAAGAAAAACGAGGTTGAAGGTGTCACAGGTAGGGTGGGGAAGCGCCATGCTGAGCTGGGAGTCCTATGTTCCAGCACCCCAGGGTTACGCAGCCATGGGGCCGGTTCTTCCCCTCTTGGGCTTGAGGTTCCAGAGGTAAGGAGGGTCTTGGCAAGACCTGAGGAAGTTGGGGGTAGAGGGGCTAGACGGTTTTCCCCTGGTGGAGGGATTTTAATCTCAGCAACTGTTTAGGCCTTTATCAAACAGTGGGATGGTTCAATCTAGATGGACACTGGGCCTAGCCATACCTCTATCACACTTCCTTGGGTACCCACATCACAAACACACTGGGATAACCCCAAAGCGAGAAGAAATGCATCAGAGAGAGGATCTGCCACAGCAGACCTAGACAACCCCCATTACCTAGCAGTAACATGCATGCACACAGCACACAGTATGAAAGGCAGGGGAAGTCCCCACCCCATACCTAGGATCAAGGCCATCTACCCACACACTCCACTGGATGCCCACTGAGAATGCCACATGACCAGAGACATAAAGCCTGTTCACCCCACCAAGGCAGGAGCACAGTGGGCAAGCTGGCGGACACTGCACAAACTCATGCACGACCCTTGCAGGGCCTCCACGATAGCATGCGTGAACAGGTACACATGTTTGCACAAAGATGGCCAGGTGCAGACACTTGCCCTTGGTGACCCCTTCAGAGACACTAACGTATGAATGCAGGAACACATGAAGCAATGAAACCTCGAACAACCAGGCAGTCTCCGGCTCCCTCTCTCTTACTAGCGACTCAAGCATGACCAGGCTGACCTTTCTGCCTTCCCCTGTGCTGAGCATCTTCAGGCTGTGTCCCTTGTACCCAGCCCTGGACCCTGCCTTCTCTGAATCCAGGGCCCTGGATAGGTAAAGGCTAGGTATGCATGGCACAGAAGCCTGAACCCCAGCCTCTCAGTCTTCATCCCTCAAATCCACACCTCACCCATCCTCCAAATGTCCTTTAACCCCGTGTCCCAGCAGGTAGGTGGCTGTGAAATTTCTAGTCAAGTTTGTCACAGACGGGGTTTTATTCAGGTGACAGATGGAGACCAAGAAGGACAAGTTCACAGGTGCATGACAGGAAAGGGGAGACAGGGAAAGGGGTGTCGCCCCCGGGGAGGGCTGGGAGATGAATGAGACAGTTACCAGGTGTCCAGAGAGCCGGCAGGGCAGGCGGGGCGAAGAGAAGGTCTGAGACGCAGCTACAGTCCATGGTGGAGCGGGCCCTGCAGAGGTCGAGACAGACACACGGGACTGGGACAGGGTCAGCCAGTGGGTGCTCCCCTCACAGGCCCTCGGCTCAGGCTGGCGTACTGCTTCTGCCCAGTCACTGAAGCCCTTCTGCCTCCCCCCTCCCCCCGCAGTCCCTCCGTCTCTAGCCTGAGCCTGTCCTCCCCTCTGTCCTGCTGCCCCGTTGTTTCGTCTCCCTCTCTCATCCTCTTCCCTAACCATCCCTGCAATTCTCCACTCGCTGGCTCACTCCGCTCCTCTGATGCCATCTCTGTCCCCCTGCCTCTCACTTGACCTCTCGGTGAAGGAGGTTGGTCCCTGTGTCTGGGTCTCCCTGTCCCCTTCCGTGTGTGGCTCTACCCCGCTACTCCAGATTTATCAGCTCCAGCTCAGAAACTCAAAATCCCCACCTGGGTGACCCCCAGCAGCCCCTTCTCCCGCCCTGCCCTCGCTACAGCAGTGCGGGCCAAGCTGGCAGGGCAGGGAGGGAGGGGGCAGGCCTAGCCCTTGTCTTTCCTGCCCATGTAGACACCCCCCCAAGTCCACAGACCCCTACCTCAAACCTGCTGCTCAACCAAAGATTCTCCACCCATTCTTTCCCCTAGATTGGCCTCCTCACTTGGATACCCTCCCTAGGAGGTGTCTCCCTACAGCCCTTCCCCTTGGCCCAGCCCCTACCTTTCCTCCCACGTAGACCCCCCCCCAAACCTGCTGCCTGAGCCTGTAGAACCTTGCTTCAAACCTGCTCACCCAAAGATTCTCCACCCATCTCTTCCTGTAAGCTGGGCCTCCCCCCTCAGACATCTGTCCACTCAGGAGGGCTTCACCCCTCATACTCTCTCTGTTCCTTCGTATTGGCCTTCCCCTCGGCCATCCCTTGTCCCCTCACATGGATCAGCCTCCCCACTGCGACACTCCTCTCCTCGGATGGGTCTGTCCTCACACGCCCCTTCCCTAGGATCTGCCTCCTCCTGGCACAACGCCCCCAAGACCCCATTTCCTCAGAAGCCTGCTTCTCAGATACCTCCAGCGCTGAGATACCTCTTCCATGTCACCCCTCCTCAGCATCTTCCCTTCTGGGAGCCCCGCCTCTCAGACACTCTCACCCTCGTCTGCCCCTGTCACACCCACTGTGGACACTGCAGCCTTAGACCTCCCAGAACAAGACTTCTTTAGTCTCCTGCATGCATGCAGAGACCCCCTCCACAGCACATCCACCCCTCAGACCCAGCACTGTCCTGACGCCCAACCCCTTTGAGTACCCGAGGACCCTATGCCCTACACCCACCTGCTGTTCCAAGGACTTCCCACACACCCTCATGAGCCCCAAAGTCCCCACCCCTGCGACATATGCCCACTCCACCCCATAAAGCCCACTTCACCCCCTTGGCTACTCTTGTCCACTCCAAGTGGCCTGTCCCCCCATACAGTTCCCCCAGCTCCTCGGCCTCCTCGGCCTCCCCTGCCTGAAGCCACCTTGCCCACACCTCTGGGAGCCCATTCCAGCCTCTCCCTGCAGGGGTCCCCCCTTCCACCACCCTCCTCCTCCTGCCCCGGCCCTTCCTGGTCGCTCCTCCACCTGACGCCGGTCTCCCTAGCTCCTCAGCTCTCTTCCTCTAACCCTCAGTCCTCCAGTCTCTGTGCCCCCAGCCCACACCCCACCCCTCTTCCGGGCAGTCCCCCGTCCCCCTTCTGTTTCTCTCTCTGTCCCCCACTTCATCCATCTCTCAGGTCTCTCTGGTTTTCTCTCTCTCTCTCTCTCTCTCTCTCTCTCTCTCTCTCTCTCTCTCTCTCTCTCTTCCACCTCGCCCTCTCCTTTCCTTACCTCCCATCCCTGCCCCCCTCTCCCTCGTCTGTCTGTCTGTCTGTCTGTCTTCTCCCTACCTCTCAGCCCCTGCCCATCCTGTCTCTCAGGCGTCTCCACCATCTCCTCATCTCTCTCCTCACCCCGGCCCCCCCATCTCACTTCCCCTCCTGCTCTCTCAGCCTCTCTGGGTCCCCCCTCCTTCCCCCACCCCCACCCCCACCCCCCCATTGGCCCCTCTCATTTCCGTGTTGGTTTTGATTTCTCTTCCCAACGCTTTCAACTCCCCGCCGCCTCCTCCGGACACGTTATAACGAGGAGCCGTGGGATCGGCGCTCCGGGCCCTGCTCCCACGCTCCCCCCGCCCCGACTCTCACTCGCGTCTCTGCCTTCTCGCGTCTCGGCAGCCACCTCTCCCACGTCTCCTGTGCCTGGCCTCGGCCCTATGTCAGGCCCCGGGTCTAGCCCCTCGGGTTGGCTCCCCGTTCCATGTCCGCCCCGTCTGCCCCATTTGGGACGTCGCTAGCTAGCACACGTCTCTGTCCCGGGTCTTTGGGTCTCCGCGAGGCTCCTTGTCTCCATTCCTTGTCTCCGTTTCAGTCTCTACTCACTGCAAGGCCCCCATCTCCCTGTCTCTGTCTCTACATCTCTGTTTCAGTCCCAATGTCCCTCTCTTGGGGTCCCTTTGATCTCACCGTGCCCCTGGCGCCCCCCTGGCCCATTGATTGCTGATCGACCCATGGAGGAAGCAGGGCCTGCGGCCCAGGGCTGTACGGCCAGGCAGGAGCCCGGCACAGCCACTGGACAGATGGACAGCCGGCTCCAGCCCCAGTGGCTGGGGGGGGGGGGCGGGCAGCGGCAGCCCGCGCCCCTCCCCGCCGGCCGCCGCGCTGCGGATGGGGACTCCGGGCAAGCTTTAATTTTTAATTTTATTTTGCTTCCTCCAACCCCCCCCACCCCCATCTCCAACGCCCGCAGCCATGGCACCGAATCTGTGCGTGTGAGGCAGCCTGTGTGGAGAGGGGCTGGGCAGGCAGAGGCTGTCTCCCTCTGTTCCTCACCAACACAAACACACAGATCCACACCTTCTCCAAGAACACAGCCTGTATCACACAGGCCAACACAGCAACACAGTACCCTATAACACCATCATACACACTGCCATGCGACACACACCTGGAGACCGACACATCTACAAAGTCAGACCTGCTACCACACAACACACAGCATCTAGGTGCCCATGTCAACACACACACACACACACACATACACACATGCACACACACACCACTCACACCCAACCCATCCAGCACAGGCCCACACATCAGTGGAATCACACACAACAACATGTACAATACCATCATAAACACACACAATCGTACAGACACACAAATAAGCACACTAAGTGAACCCCACACAGAAACAAAGACACGCAATTAGAAAACCCTAGACTGACACATAGTCACACACCAATGCTCAAAAACACAGAAACAGACCTTCAAGCACACAACCACACAATCACCCAGAGAGCGTGTCTCAGAAACAGACACACTTAGATGCACAGCAGCGCAGTTAAGTCAGCACACACCATACACACACACACAAACACACACACACACACACACACACACACACACACACACACGGCAGGCACCTGAGCTGTCCGCCAAACACATCCATTAGTTCATTCGTGGGCATGGAGACATGAAACAGCACAGACTGCCATAGCCTGGTAGCAAACTCAGGTGTCCACTCATCACAGACACAGAAAGATCATGGTCCCAAACATAAGCAGCACAGCCAGTCCCCAAGAGACACAAGAGCAAAGGTCGGCTGGGTGGGGGTGCATAGATAGAGGCCACAGTACCCCAATATCCCACTGCACCCCAATATCCCCACTGCACCCCGATATCACAGTTTACGTCACTGTCTGTGCATTCATCATTTATGGCTTTCTCAAGTATATCTCCACGTATGTTCCCATGTGCATGTGTGTGCAAAATGTACACGCATGTTTCTGTGTGCATGTGTGTGCAAAATGTACACGGGTCTCAGACCTCTTCTTCGTGTTCCCCTAGGGTCGGCGTCTGTTTCTCACTGAGAGTCATTTTGTTGCTCACCTATCTGTGTGTCTAGATGTCTCCATTTCTGAGTGTCTCTGATTCTGTCTGTCTTTGGGCCTCTCTGCTTCTGTCTCCTCATCCCCATCACCCCAGCCCCTTGGGCTGGGGTTTTAACCAGTTGTTTTGATTTCTCTAAGCTGCGCTGGCCGCCTCTGGAGCCGCCTCAGGCCTCACACCACCCCCAGCCCCTTCATCCCTCACCCAGGCCCCCCCCCATCCCCGCTCCCCTTAACACAATCTGCACAAGTGGAATGAAAATTGATTTTTTTTTTAAATTTCATATCTTCTCCAGGGCTCTGTCTAAAGAGGAAAGAGACGCGGCCCAAGACCCCTCTCCCACCACTGTTCCCGCATGCGCGCAGCCGTGCACACACACACACACACAGGCACACGTACACACACACGCACACACACACACACACGCACACACACACACACGCACACACACACACACGCACACACACGCACGCACCCTGCCCCCTCCTCACACACTGTCTACACCCATGGCCACACATTTAGATACAGTCTGTGCACACACCCTTCCTCACATCACATGTCTACATAGGACACATCTGTGCACACAGTAGAAAGTGATGCAAAAGAGTAGGCACACATACCCCTGGACCACACCCAGACCGGGTGTGCTGCCGGCCCCTTCCTGTCTGTCTGCACACTCACGCCCTGTACCACCCAGCACAGGGCTTTGCTTCTAGCAGTCACAACAGGAGCCTGTGCTCAACACACCTATCTGCCCAGAGTCTAGCCGCGTGCAGGTGTGTACTGAGCCAGGATCAAGGAATGTCTCACCATTGGCACCAAGAGCTTCTATGGCTGTCCTGGCAGAGAAAAGGGCAGGCGGGAGATGTTCTACCAGTACCTGCCTGTCTCCCCTCAAACGTCACCCCATTCACACACCCGCTCACATCAAACAAACGCTCTGACCTGTGTGCATATGACTCTGTGCCCAACACTCCATACTCCACACCCCACAGGCCACATACACACTACACACAAACCAGATATATACTATACACACCATATACATGCCACGTACCCATACTACATACACACCATGCCACATACATGCTACATACCACACACACCATACTATACAGCCTTCTATATTATACCATACATACACCACATATATACATACCCACAGCACAGAGCATACACAGATCATTCAGCTTCCCAAATGACCATATGCATACACACCCATATAGACACAAACCATACACATATTGACATAAGCCACGCATACACATGACATTTCAAACACCACAAATACTACATACAGGTAGGACCCCCACACATCAAACACAGACACCAAACACATTAACACCCCCCCCACATTCCATATGGCTCCAACCAGTCCTCTCAGTGCACACACTAATCCTCACATAAATACATACCCATGACACATAGACCCACACAGAGGCAGACATGGAAAACCAAGTATCAGTGCTCACACACCATCACAGAACAGCCTCACACATGGAACACAGCACAAGTGTGTATACACACACGGCATCCAACAACCGCACGGTCACACACATACACACATACAGCTATCGTCAGGGTTCTTCAGGGCTGCTCATGCATACACTGTCTGTCCCAAACCAGCATTCTACCCTGATGGCTTGTTCCGTTCTGCTTCCCAAATGAACACACACACACACCACACACACACACACACACACACACCACACACACACACACACCACACACACACACACACACACACACACACACACACACGACATCATCGGCATCTGAAACCAGATTCAGACACAGGCTCAGATATGCAGCAACCACCAAACACAAACATCCTGCTGCACAGCCGCCGGGCTCTCTCATGGGTCTGGGGGCCTCTTGGCTGTGCCTACTGCTTTTCCCTGTGAGTCCCTCACATACTCAGCAATCCTGCCCCAGGCTTGTCCTGGCTCACTTCTGCCTCCTCGCCCTCAGGGACGGTCTGTCTTGCCCTGCTCGGCCACACAATGCAGAAACACCAGATGCAGCACAACCCAGAGTTCCGGACAGTCATACTAGACACACACAGCCGAGCACCAAACATGTCCCACAGTCAAATTCACAGACATGACATGTGTGGCTTTCTCGAAGCCCCAAGGACTCACGCACCCCTTGTGGCAGGGGACATGCATGGAACTGATATGCCGGTTTACATGTGCTGGGACACATAGGCATACACAGACAGGGCCCTCTGATGAGGCTTCACTGCAGGACAGAGGGACAGGCCCTGGGCAAGGTCCAGCTGGCACCAGGCTTGGGGTAGTTGGGGAGTACCAGGCCCAGGACAAGCAGCCCAGTGGCTGGAGGAACAGGGTTAATATGTCTCTGTGTCTCCCTCTTACTGAGTATCTCTATCTGGGGGCCCCCCTGTCTCTCTGAGTCTCTGTGTCTTTCTTGGAGTCCCAGTCTCTGCACGGATGTCCCTGGGGCTGCGGCCAGCGTGCAGAACAGTGTCAGTGGGGGGGAGTGGTGAGGGAGAGTCCCCAGGGAGGTGGGAGCCGCAGTGCCACGCACCCCGCCTACCAAACAGCGCTGGGGGAGGGGAAGGAGGTGGAGGCGAAACCAGCAGCCCAGGCTGCTCTGCAGGGACCCGAGAGCTGAAAGATGCTAGGAGCTGGGGAGTGGGCACACAGAGAGGAGGCCGGTGAGAAGAGGGGAAGGGGCAACGAGGCAGCAGGGGGTCCCAGAGTGAGAGACAGGAGACCAGAGATTGTGCCCGGAGCCTGAAAGAGGAAGCTCAACCCAGACAGAAAGGCAGACAGACATGGAGAGAAGAGAGACCGAGAGAAACCGAATTAGGGAGACCCTGCAAGAGGAAGCGGGATGGAGGCTAAGTAAATTAAAGAGCTGAGAGCCATGGCGCCAGAGACCCAGGGTCAGGGAGGAGGCAGAGAAGGGGGCAGAGATGCGGAAAATTGAGGGATTAGGGCAAAGGCAGAGGACTAGATGAGAGAGACCTGAGCCAGGGGTGGCCAAACACGCCCCCCACTCCGTAAGAGCCAGCTCTGTGGGTTCATGGCTGCCTCTTCAGTACCTTGGCCAGCTTTGTCCTGGCATTCCTTGGGGTCCTGACACACCCCTACTCCAGAACCCAATCCTCCTGGTCACCTCACTGTGGCCTACTCCAGCTTGGACCTTACCAACCTTCCCAAACCACAGTCCCAAGCCCCACAGCCTACATCCATCTGGAGACCTGGCCTCTCCCCACACCCATCTCCAGCTTCACCCCTATGATCTTGGCCAGCTCCCTGAACTCGACCCGCCGGTGCCAAGCCATCACAGACAGGGCGTCCGCTGTGCAGCAAGACAACCATATCTGCTGTTGCCAGAGGCTAAAGGAGAGTGGGCCGGTGTGAGAGACTTCTAGAATTCTCATCAAGGCCCAGTGGCCCTGCGAGTTCTCCTGCAGGGCTGGTACCAAGTGTGTGTTGAAGAAAGAGCTGACATTTGAGAGGAATCCAGATGAGCACGGCACAGCGGGGAAGCAGACAGGACAGAGTCAGGAGAGGGTGAGAGGAAGGGGCAACTAGAAGGGAGCAGAGGAGCTGGAAGGCCAGACATGGACAGGGGGACCTGCGGGACAGGGGGACCTGGAGGACAGGGAGACCTGCAGGACAGGGGGACCTGCAGGACAGGGGGACCGGGAGGACAGGGGGACCTGGAGGACAGGGGGACCTGCAGGGACAGGGGGACCTGCAGGACAGGGGGACCTGCAGGGACAGGGGG
>VZQC01006518.1:1039414-1059149 GCA_009823505.1 Rhizomys pruinosus
CACACACACACACACACACACACACACACACACACACGACATCATCGGCATCTGAAACCAGATTCAGACACAGGCTCAGATATGCAGCAACCACCAAACACAAACATCCTGCTGCACAGCCGCCGGGCTCTCTCATGGGTCTGGGGGCCTCTTGGCTGTGCCTACTGCTTTTCCCTGTGAGTCCCTCACATACTCAGCAATCCTGCCCCAGGCTTGTCCTGGCTCACTTCTGCCTCCTCGCCCTCAGGGACGGTCTGTCTTGCCCTGCTCGGCCACACAATGCAGAAACACCAGATGCAGCACAACCCAGAGTTCCGGACAGTCATACTAGACACACACAGCCGAGCACCAAACATGTCCCACAGTCAAATTCACAGACATGACATGTGTGGCTTTCTCGAAGCCCCAAGGACTCACGCACCCCTTGTGGCAGGGGACATGCATGGAACTGATATGCCGGTTTACATGTGCTGGGACACATAGGCATACACAGACAGGGCCCTCTGATGAGGCTTCACTGCAGGACAGAGGGACAGGCCCTGGGCAAGGTCCAGCTGGCACCAGGCTTGGGGTAGTTGGGGAGTACCAGGCCCAGGACAAGCAGCCCAGTGGCTGGAGGAACAGGGTTAATATGTCTCTGTGTCTCCCTCTTACTGAGTATCTCTATCTGGGGGCCCCCCTGTCTCTCTGAGTCTCTGTGTCTTTCTTGGAGTCCCAGTCTCTGCACGGATGTCCCTGGGGCTGCGGCCAGCGTGCAGAACAGTGTCAGTGGGGGGGAGTGGTGAGGGAGAGTCCCCAGGGAGGTGGGAGCCGCAGTGCCACGCACCCCGCCTACCAAACAGCGCTGGGGGAGGGGAAGGAGGTGGAGGCGAAACCAGCAGCCCAGGCTGCTCTGCAGGGACCCGAGAGCTGAAAGATGCTAGGAGCTGGGGAGTGGGCACACAGAGAGGAGGCCGGTGAGAAGAGGGGAAGGGGCAACGAGGCAGCAGGGGGTCCCAGAGTGAGAGACAGGAGACCAGAGATTGTGCCCGGAGCCTGAAAGAGGAAGCTCAACCCAGACAGAAAGGCAGACAGACATGGAGAGAAGAGAGACCGAGAGAAACCGAATTAGGGAGACCCTGCAAGAGGAAGCGGGATGGAGGCTAAGTAAATTAAAGAGCTGAGAGCCATGGCGCCAGAGACCCAGGGTCAGGGAGGAGGCAGAGAAGGGGGCAGAGATGCGGAAAATTGAGGGATTAGGGCAAAGGCAGAGGACTAGATGAGAGAGACCTGAGCCAGGGGTGGCCAAACACGCCCCTCACTCCGTAAGAGCCAGCTCTGTGGGTTCATGGCTGCCTCTTCAGTACCTTGGCCAGCTTTGTCCTGGCATTCCTTGGGGTCCTGACACACCCCTACTCCAGAACCCAATCCTCCTGGTCACCTCACTGTGGCCTACTCCAGCTTGCACCTTACCAACCTTCCCAAACCACAGTCCCAAGCCCCACAGCCTACATCCATCTGGAGACCTGGCCTCTCCCCACACCCATCTCCAGCTTCACCCCTGTGGTCTTGGCCAGCTCCCTGAACTCGACCCGCCGGTGCCAAGCCATCACAGACAGGGCGTCCGCTGTGCAGCAAGACAACCATATCTGCTGTTGCCAGAGGCTAAAGGAGAGTGGGCCGGTGTGAGAGACTTCTAGAATTCTCATCAAGGCCCAGTGGCCCTGCGAGTTCTCCTGCAGGGCTGGTACCAAGTGTGTGTTGAAGAAAGAGCTGACATTTGAGAGGAATCCAGATGAGCACGGCACAGCGGGGAAGCAGACAGGACAGAGTCAGGAGAGGGTGAGAGGAAGGGGCAACTAGAAGGGAGCAGAGGAGCTGGAAGGCCAGACATGGACAGGGGGACCTGCGGGACAGGGGGACCTGGAGGACAGGGAGACCTGCAGGACAGGGGGACCTGCAGGACAGGGGGACCGGGAGGACAGGGGGACCTGGAGGACAGGGGGACCTGCAGGGACAGGGGGACCTGCAGGACAGGGGGACCTGCAGGACAGGGGGACCTGCAGGACAGGGGGACCTGGAGGACAGGGGGACCTGCAGGACAGGGGTACCTGCAGGACAGGAGGACCTGGACAGGGGGACCTGGAGGACAGGGGGACCTGCAGGACAGGGGTACCTGCAGGACAGGAGGACCTGGAGGACAGGGGGACCTGGAGGACAGGGGGACCTGCAGGACAGGGGGACCTGCAGGACAGGGGGACCTGGAGGACAGGGGGACCTGCAGGACAGGGGTACCTGGAGGACAGGGGGACCTGCAGGACAGGGGTACCTGGAGGACAGGGGGACCTGCAGGACAGGGGGACCTGCAGGACAGGGGGACCTGGAGGACAGGGGGACCTGCAGGACAGGGGTACCTGCAGGACAGGAGGACCTGGACAGGGGGACCTGGAGGACAGGGGGACCTGCAGGACAGGGGTACCTGCAGGACAGGAGGACCTGGAGGACAGGGGGACCTGGAGGACAGGGGGACCTGCAGGACAGGGGGACCTGCAGGACAGGGGGACCTGGAGGACAGGGGGACCTGCAGGACAGGGGTACCTGCAGGACAGGAGGACCTGGACAGGGGGACCTGGAGGACAGGGGGACCTGCAGGACAGGGGTACCTGCAGGACAGGAGGACCTGGAGGACAGGGGGACCTGGAGGACAGGGGGACCTGCAGGACAGGGGGACCTGCAGGACAGGGGGACCTGGAGGACAGGGGGACCTGCAGGACAGGGGTACCTGCAGGACAGGAGGACCTGGACAGGGGGACCTGGAGGACAGGGGGACCTGCAGGACAGGGGTACCTGCAGGACAGGAGGACCTGGAGGACAGGGGGACCTGGAGGACAGGGGGACCTGCAGGACAGGGGGACCTGCAGGGACAGGGGGACCTGCAGGACAGGGGTACCTGCAGGACAGGAGGACCTGGAGGACAGGGGGACCTGCAGGGACAGGAGGACCTGGAGGACAGGGGGACCTGCAGGACAGGGGGACCTGCAGGACAGGGGGACCTGGAGGACAGGGGGACCTGCAGGACAGGGGGACCTGGAGGACAGGGGGACCTGCAGGACAGGGGACTTGCAGGACAGGGGGACCTGGAGGACAGGAGGACCTGGAGGACAGGGGGACCAAGGCAAAATTCGGGAAGTGGGTGACTAAGGGTCACAAATATGGACACGGAGTTGGAGTTGAAGATCCAGGAGCCCAGATGGTCAGGGAAACAGCAGAGAAAGACGACCAGGAAAGGAGGCCGTGGGCAGGGCCACAGCCCCCCAGCCAGCAGAGGAGCCAGGTGGAGCTAGGTGCTAGGCTGCTGTGGGGATCCCACAAGGTCCAGGGTCCGGCCAGGCTGGGGAGGCTCGGGGCTCCAGGGGCATCAGGCGCGGTGCTAATTCAGCGCCATCGATCAGATGGGATGAGAGCAATAAATTATTGTGACAAGATGCAATCCTGGCCCGCGCACTGCCGCCGAGGCGGATCGATCCCTGTCCCCAGCCCCACACCAGTCCCATGCCCAGGCCTTGCTGGCTGGGACACCTCTGTCCACCTCTTGATCCAATCCCCCCATCATATACATATACTCCTTAACTGCTGGACAGGCTAGGTAGCAGCCCAAGGAAAAGACAGGACTATCAGGAGACCCACAGAAGGAAGTCCAGCCCCACCTAACTGTGGCCCTGTTGCTTCCTTCTACACCACCACCTATAGTGCCCATCTCACAGATGTGAAAACTGAGGCTTACACAGGGAGAGTTGACTTGGCCATAGGCTCATAAGGACGGAGTGAATGAATGAAGCCTGGACTTGAAAGCAGGTCACGAGGACTTCAAATCCCCAGTATCTGTACTGTGAGAGGACAGCACAAGAGACAGAGGAAAAGAAAATAGACGGAGACAGTGAAGGACACAGAGAAATAAAAGACTCAGAGATGAAGGAGATACAGAGCGAGGCCTGTGGTGCGTACCTGTAATCCCAGATACTTGAGAGACTGAGGCAGGAGGACCCCAAGTTAAAGGCCTGCCTAGCTGAGTTCAAAGCCAGCCTAGGCGACTTAGCAAGACTCTGTCTGGAAAACCGAAAAGGGCTGGAAGCCAGGCATGGTGACACTCACCTCGGATCCCAGCACTCGGAAGGTAGAAGCAAGACCAACCCACGCAGCTACATAGAGAATTCAAGCCCAGGCTTCAGAGATACACAGTGAGTTCAAGGCCAGCCTGGGCTATAAGAGATCTTGTCTCAAAAAGGGAGGGGGTGGGTGGAACGAAGGGCCTGGGGACATAATTCAATGGTAGAGTTCTTCTCTAGTATGCATGTGGAGGCTACATCCCCAGGATCATGGGGGGGGGGGTGTAGAGAGAACACTAACAAGTCAGGAGACACAGGGTCCAAGAGACAAGACAGCCTGAAAGGCAAGCGGGGGCAACAGACCCGACAGAGACAGAGGCAGGGCAGCAAAGGCAAGAGTAGAAGAGAGAGGAAGCCCAAGGGCCATGTGGAGATCGGTGGGGTGTCTGGGGAGGCACGCGTGTTGGGAGGGGTCCCAGGGGTTAGTATCTGTAAGAGTCAAGTGTGGGAGTACATCTGGGCACCCCTGAGAGCAAGAGGAGAGGCTGGGGAGACCGGATGACATGAAGACGGAAGCAAGGATTGTCAAGGTGAGTAGATAGGCAGGTGTGTCTGTAGAGAAAGCTCACTTAATGGAAGGCGTGGGAGTCTGTATGACTTGGAGGGCTATTTCTGACGTCACATGCTTCAGTTTGGCTCCTCAGTTCTTCCACAGTGCCTAGTTTCTGGGACCTCGGATAAATCACTTCACCTTCTGAGCTTAGATTCCTTTCCTGTAAAATGGGGACAGAAGTCAAGTACCCGCTTTATAAAGATCTGGTGAGGATGAGTGTAACAGAGACAGTTTAGAATCCGCTGCCCTCAGTGCCATCGAGGTATGAGAGGACAGGTAGGTCCACATGAGGCAGGCCCCCAGCAGCAGCAGCAGCAGCAGCAGCAACTGGATACTTACAATACCTCAATGCGCATTGTTGTACACACCTTTAATCCCCACGTTCAGGAGGCAGAGGCAGACAGATCTCTCTCTGTAAATTCAAGGTCAGCCTGTTCTACATGGCAAGTTAAACAGCTCCATAGTGTGAGACTGTCTTAAAAAAAAAAAAATACCCAGCCTGGTGGAAGGGGGCATTTCTGATACAGGCTGGTGTCATGGGACTTCTAACTTAAGGGGTCTTTCCCCCCAATGCCTGGGACTGGTCCTAGGGCCTTACTCATACACAGGCAAGGCAAGTCTTCTACCACTGAGCTACCCATCCAGCCTCACTTTTTACTTTTCATTTTGAAGGTCCCAGGCAAGCCTTGAAGAGTGTGTGTGTGTGTGTGTGTGTGTGTGTGTGTGTGTGTGTCCCACCCCCACTCTGCCTTAGCCTCCAAAGCAGATACTATAGGCATTGCTCATGCTTGGCAAGGAAGGTATTCCCTGAGGAGATAGCTGGGTGGAGGTGCACTGAGGGACAGGTGCTTCTGAGATGGAGCAGCCTGGACACAAATGAAGGGTCTGAAGGTTTGGATCTTAAGGCGTGAGCTCAAGTTGAGCCGGCAGATAGTGAAGAGATGAGAAGAGCCAGTTGAAGCAGCTGGAGTGTGCAAAGGCATTCACAAGATGCTCACTCACAATATTTACCAAGGGCTGAGGATTCCCTAGGTTTGGAGGAGGAGGAAAAGGACAGCCAGTGTTGGGAGCCAGGTGCATGTCTCTGGGGGTAGGGGTATGCCCCGAAGTCTATGTCGCCTTTGGGGACCTGTTGGTAAGAAGAGAACTATGGCAGGATTTCTAACAAAGAGGTGAGGCGAATGGAGAGGTGGGGATTATGTGGAGGTCTCAGTATGTGTTTACTGAGGAAATCAGGGATTATGGGAGCACAGCAGGTGGTGTCTTGGGGTAGACAGGGAGGAGTGGAGGTAGTGATGTGAGAGAGTAAGCAACTTGGGGAATGAAGAGAGGCACATGAGGCACAGGTGTAAGGAAACAGGTGTCAGCCCCGGAGCCAAGGACAGACTCCCTGCCCAAGTGTGGGAGTAGAAAGGGTCAGGTCCTGTAGAGAAGACGACGAGTGGCAGAGATGAGAGGATGAGAAGTCAGACATGGGAGCAATAAGCCTGCAGGTGAGACAGGTAGTATTCAGTGGACGAAGCCTTGCACAGACACCATGGCAGGGCAGGGATATCTGAAAAGGGTAGCCATGGTAGCGGGGCACTGATGGGTGGGCTGAGGGACAGGAGGCAATGATGATTCCTCTGTCTGGGACAGGTGGGAGAGGCAGGTGTGGAAACTAAGCTGGCAGTAAGTATATTCTTATTTCATTTGTTTTTGGAGACAAGGTCTCATGTAGCTCAGGCTGGTCTTGACCTCACTATGTAGCCAAGGATGACCTTGAACTCCTGATCCTCTTTACCTCTTCCTCCCGAGTACTAGAATTGCAGGTATACAGCAAACACCTGGTTTATGTAGTGCTGGGGACGGAAGCCAGGGTTTTCTGCAAACACTCAGGCACTGTACAGTCCCAGCCGCAGTAAGCGTATTTATATAAAATGATGGAAGCCGAATGTGGTGGTTCACACCTTTAATCCCAGCACTTGGGAGGCAGAGGCAGGCGGATCTTTGTGAGTTCAAAGCCAGCCTGGTCTACAAAGTGAGCTCCAGGCCACCTGGGGCTACAGGGAGACCGTGTCTAAAAAAAAAATAATAATAAATAAATAAAGTAAAATGTATAAAATGATGGGAGCCAGAGTGGGAGGGAGGGAGGGAGAGAGAGAGAGAGAGGGAGAGTGTGTGTGTGTGTGTGTGAGAGAGAGAGAGAGAGAGAGAGGGAGAGAGAGAGAGAGACTGAGACAAACTGAGACCCCTGGAGGGGAAGCCCAAGTGAAAAAAATACCAATGTGTGGAAAAGAAGTCCATTTAGAGCTTTGAACAGGTGGGGACAGGCTGGCATGAAAAATGAGATAGACCCAGGTTCAGGGTAGAGGTGTAGATATTAGCAAACAGCTGTTACCTGGACACCAGGTGAGAGAGGACGCTGGTGAGGAACCTTATGCTAGAAAAATCTCTGGGCAGGCTTGAAGGGGACAAGAGCTATGTAGCCCACCAGGTGAGAGGCAGCCTGCATGCACCACAGGAGTAGATGAGGGGGGCAGATGTGTGAGGAGTTACTGTAGAGGACAGGCAGAGCAGGCTAATGTTACCTGGACGTCCAGGTGTGGAGAACTGAAGGAGCCACATGGATGGGGCAGGTGCTCTGAGGGTCAGGTGCGGGTGGACGGTGTTACCTGAGCCATAGGTGAGCTCCCTTCGCGGGTCCCTCCTATGGTTCCAGCTCTGGGTAGGGCGCACAGCCAGCTCTTGGGCTTGGCGAGGCCGGGGCCTGCCGGGCAGCTCGGGCTCCTGAGGCTGTTTGGCGATGCGGAGCGCGTCTGGGCCTCGGCGGGCCGGCCGGGCGGGGGGAGCGGGCGGGGGGGCCGTTTAGCCGTGATAGATCCGCGCGCCGCTTGTCTCTTAATCTCCGGAGCGACCGATCGATTCGCTATTTCCCTTTGTTGCCAGAAAATTCGATCCTGGGCCTGGAATTAGGTCCCCGGCTTAATCTGAGCGGAAACCAGCGAGGGGGAGACAGAGACAGAGATACTGGGAGAGACAGAGACGGAGAGATAGGGGGAGGCAGAGATACCAAGGAAGAGAGAGAACGCGGAAACAGGCACATTCAGGGAGGGGTAGTCTAAGAGTTAGCGTCAAAGAGGTAAGACAGATACTGTAAGAAACAGGGATGGAGAGATAGATCCTGGGAGAGTTGGATGAGGACACAGATTCTCTCAGAGACAGAGAAGGTGAGGACAGATTTAGCCTGGGACAGATGGCAGAGGTGGCCAAACAGGGCCCATGACTATGTGGAATTATGGGTAAAAAAAGGGTCTCAGACTGATACAGCCTCAGCAGGTTCCAGTCCCGGAACCGTCTGCCCCCAAATGGGGTGACTAGCCCCAGGCTGGCTCCTGTCCTTCCCACAGACCTTATGACCCCTCGCACCAAATTTCCAGAACCCAAATATTCAGAAGGAACCAAATTTGCACATCTTCAGCCTTGAACTCCAGCCTCAACCCGGACCTCCTACCTCCCAAATCTAAACCTTCTGTGCTGACCCCGGCCCCAGGAGTCCACTGCATCCCCCAAATAGCTAGGACTTCAGTAGTTCTAAATATCCCCGTCTCTTTTCTCTGAGCCCCAGGTCTCAGATAGTCAAGCCCTCAATCTTGACCCCTAAACCCCCACAGTATTCCGGTCCTAAATATCCGGACTCTACATCCCAAATATCCAGAATCATGCCCAAGTCGGCCTGCCATCCCCCATCCCCAGACAGAACACTATCTAGTCAGTCCCATTCTCATCTCCGAGGCTCCCGCACCCTTCCTGGCCCCATACCTCGCACCCGCGTCCCGCGGTCCCACCTCCTGCGCTCATTCTTCCGTCCTCGCACCGGCCACAGGCTGCTGCAGCGGCGCCGCCCCTCCCACCTCCCTAGTTAGGCGCCGCACACCCCGCAGGCGACCCCCACCGCGGCCGAGCCTCCGGCACCTGCGGGCCGGCGGGGTCTCCCGGGACCTCCTCCCGCGCCCCGGGCCCCCTTGGCGGGCAACAGTCCCCGCCCCTCATCCTCGCCCCCCGCGGCGGCCGGCGGCGCTCACTCACTTTCCCGGGCTTGCGCATCCGCTCCGGTCCGGGGGAGAAGAAGAGTTTAAAGTTCGGATCCCGCAGCCATCGCCCCGCGGCGTCCTGGGGAAGGGGGACACGGGGCGCGCGCGGTGCGAGAGGGTGGGGGAGGGAAGCCCAGAGCCCCGCGGAGGTGGAGACCGGGAGGATGGGGTCAGGAAGTGCCCGAGGCACCGGGACAGACACTGGGAGACAGAGACGAGGGGCGCGAGCAGAGACGTGGAGATGAGACACTGAAACAGAGACGCGCGAAAGAGAGACGGAGACGCAGAGAACTGAAAACTGGGCTCCGGCCCGGAGCGCGGCGGGGCGCGGGCGGCCGTGCCTCTGCGCCTCCTCCTGCTTCTGCGGTTCCTCCTCCTCCTCTTCCTCCCCTTCCTCCTCCTCTTCTTCCTCGTCCTCCTCCTCCTCCTCCCTCGCTCCTCCGCGGCGCGGCGCGCGCCTCCCGCCCTTGCGGCCGCCTGGCCGGGCTCGGCGCGCAGATATATGGAGGCGGCGGCGGCGGCGGTGCGGGGGAGGGGGCGGGCGCGCGATCGATGGAATATAATTTTCCTCAAACTCGGAAAATAAAGTTCAGAGCTGATCAAATTTGAAAACAGATGTCGAATCGCGACTCTAAATAAGGTTCGATCCCGGGACTGAGGGAATGGAGGTGGGGGCGGGGGGGGGCAGAGAGACACTCCCCCCTACTTTTTCTCTTCCCTCTTCCCTTCCCCCCTGCCCTATCCTGGGAGGCCTTTCAGACAGACGGACAAGTGGGAGGTGCAGTGCGCACGCCAAGCTAGGCCTAGTCTATGCAGGGACAGGAAGACACACACGGCCTGCACAGCGGGCATGGGGACACGTAGACACAGTGACAGCCCTGCGAACTCACACACAGGGCACGGCCTGGAGAGCATCTGGACGCATCACCAAACCCGGGGTCAGGCACACACATACAGATGCCCAGACCTGTTCTCTGTCCTAGACAAGTATCTACCCCAACCGGATCCCTTCCTGATCCACGCACCCAAGGCACAGACTATGACTCCAGGGTGACATATACCCTCCCCACCACAGAAACCTTCACTGACCCAGGGACAGGCACACCAAGGCTGCCCTTCACAGGTGCACAGATATACTGTAACAGGGACCTGCCCAGCCGTTTCTGCTCCCACTGACATAAATATCAACCAGCCCCAGGGCCCAGGGAGCAGTTCAGCAGCTACAGGGTCTCCAGGCCCAGCTTGACCTTGTCCTCCTACTGCCCAGCCTCCTTACCCTTCAGATGCTTCCTACCCAGGTAGGTTTCTCCAAACTCCAAGACCTCATTCTTTGGGGAAAGTCACTTGCCTGAAGAAGGGCAAATATGTCTCAGGGCAAGCCAGGAATGTCCAAGTGGGCAGCAGTCACCAACCCCAGCCCCTCAAGTGCCGATACTAGGGTACTAGAAGAGAACATTAACCATTGGAACAGAGAGGGTCCGGTTCCCAGGGCCAAGTTCCTAATCATCCATAAGTCTCAGTTTCTTCATCTGCAAATTCGGTGACAATGACAGGTTCCACACACACACACACACACACACACACACACACACACACATACACACACAAGAGTGGCTAGGTGGGTGATAAACTATGCTATGAGCCTCAGCTGCTTCTAAAGAATCCACTTAAGCACATGCCATTAACTCCAGCACTCAGGAGGCAGAGGCAGGCAGATCTCTGTGAGTTTGAGGCCAGCCTGGTCTACATATCAACTTCCAGACCAGCCAGGGCTAGCTACACTGTGAGACTCTTGTCTCAAAAATAAAATTCACCGAAACTTCTGGAAAATAAGAATTAGCTCACCTGGTTCCTTGGTCAAGCTGGAGAAGGAAGCAGAAAGCCCCTCCCCCCACCTCCTGGTTTCTCTGACAGCCCCCCCCCCATACTGGTAGCACTGGTCACCTGTGCTTCTTGAAGCCCTCAGGGAGATCTGTAATGCTGGGGTGTCTGTTCCAGCTCCTCCTAAAAAAAACTCATTAGAAGCCAGGCGACATGCACCAAAGGTAGAAAGCAGCCCCACTTCTCCTTCCCAGAGTATGGCTCTGAATCCCCAGGAGGAGGTTCTGGAACATTCTCTGTGAAGTAAGACATCCTTTGGAAGAAATACAAGCTCCTGTGGGCAGATGTGACTCCTTGATCTGCAGGCTATACCCATCGAGAAAGCTAAAACCCATTAAGGCCTCAAGAATGCTACCTGGAGGGGGTGGAGAGATGGCTCAGCTGTTAAAAGCACTGGCTGTTCTTGCAGAGGACCAGTGTTCAGTTCTCAGTTACCCACATGGTGGCTAACAACTGTCTGTAACTTCAGTTGTAGGGGATCAGACGCCCTCATGAGTACACTCGAATATATGCAGGCAAAACATATACACATAAAATAAAAATAAGCAAATAATTTAAATGCTAGCTGGAAATGAGGAGGTAGTGAGACTCGCCTACCATTGCGGTACTCACGTGGTATGACAGGAGGCAGGAGGGATTGTGAGTTCAAGGTCAGCCTGGACTACATCACGAGACCCTACTATTTTTGTAAAAAGCCACTGACTCAACTGCATTTATGATCATGAACTGTGCTATGATAAAACACTATGGAGAGAGAACACCTTCTGACTGTAAATTATACCTTTCTGTAATATAGAGCACACTTTGTTATTTATTTATTTATTTATTTATTTATTTATTTATTTATTTTGGTCTTTTCGAGACAGGGTCTCCCTGTAGCCCCAGCTGTCCTAGAACTCACTCTGTAGACCAGGCTGGCTTTGAACTCACAAAGATCCGCCTGCCTCTGCCTCCCAAGTGCTAGGATTAAAGACGTGCGCCACCACACCCAGCTAAATTTTTAAATTTTTGCATGCATGTAATGCACTAAGTGCATGCAATGCCTGAAACGGTCAGAAGAGGGCGTCAGATTCCCCCCTGGAAATGGAGTTATGGACTGTTGCTACCTGAGTCATGTGGGTGCTGGGAGCCAAACCTGGGTCCTCTGCAAAAGCAGCCAGCATTCTAACCAATAAGCCATCTCTCCAGCCCTGGGATGGTTTTCTCTATTACACAGTATGACACTCTGACAGCAAGTAGAAGAAGTCTTTAGAATCTTAGCAATACCAAAGAGACAACTGGGAAGAACAGTCCGGAGGGTGCCACGATCTGTCTCCAAACCTCCCCCTGTAGGAGAAGTGAAGACATCAGAGGTGGGGAGGGGTCACTAGGAAACATCAGAGACTATAACAGCTGGTGGGGGTATAGAATCCCCCTTTCTTCAGGGAGAGATCTCATGTCCTTGGTGACTGTGCCCTTTGGGGTCTTTATATTCCCTGTCTGAGCCCTGGGGGGGTGGGGAGGACTCATGTAAAGGCAGCTATCACTATGTGCAGTACCCTATAAGGGACACAGTAGGTGTTCAGTAAAGCAGGGGCTTTTGCTATAGGTCCAGCAGTCCTGGGCTGTGTGTCACACCCCCTGGGGCTGTGTATTTTCTCGTTACCAGTGTTGCCTACACCCTCTTGACTGTAGGAAGCCTCTCACAGGAGGGGGATCATTAAACTATAGTTAACATCCCCAGGGAGGCTACTGGAGCACAAAACTGTAGTTAATGCCCTGCTGAGAAAGGACGCCCTCAGGGTGTGTAATGCCCCCTAGGAGAGCCCAGGGGGGAGAGAGGCTGGGGGTGGGGACATCCTTACCAGCCCACAACACCCAGTGGGCTGAATTTATTGCCCACAGGGAGAGAGATCATGTTGGATCTGTGATATCCATTAAACTCAAAGCCTCCAAGGAGCGAGAGAGGACCCTCTGGGGGACTGATCCATCCTCAAGATGCTTTTAAAGCCTTGAAGGGCGCCGCCGGGAGCATCTAAGCGGCTGGGACCTGGACGGGGTGAAGAACCCATTGTGCCAGCCCCTCCCCCACACACCCAGGACCCGGGATCCTGGGGGCGGGCCAAACCGGGCATGTTGGGTGTGAATAAGGCTGGCCCTTGCACACTGACCATAGACAGGGCCATGGCACCGTTGTGGGCTCCCTCCGCACTGCAGGTCTGGAATGCTGCATGCATTTAGGTCCATTCTCACAGCCTATGAGATACGTGATGTTATGTGCATCATCTCCATTTTAACAAGGAGGAAACTGAGGCAGAAGTCACCTGCCCCTTATTTCACAGCTAGGTGATGTTGGAAGTGGGCCTGGAGCTGAGGGAAGCCTGGGCATGGGGTCTGTCTGTCTGTCTGTGTTCTTAACTACCCAGTTGCTCCACCGGCAGGATACCTCCCCCACACCCCCACCCCCCACCCCCCACCCCGTCCTAGAGCTCACTGTGAACCAGCACCAGTCACATGTGTAGCCCCAGATTTGGACTCCTACCGGCCCAGAATAGAGTCCACGCCCCACCGCCACCCCATGTCCTTCTTGGGTGCAGCTTGATCATGTGATCCCTGGGTGGAGGATCTCCTGAAAGGCTGGAGTTTTGGTTCCCACCGAGGGTGAGCCAGGCTTGGGGAAGAGGTGGGAGGGAGGAGAGGGAGGGTGGGAATCCCTGAACTCCTCCCGGATTGAGGAGGACTGGGGCAGCTGGAACTAAGCCGGGTGGGATGCGGATGTTGGAATGGGGGATCGAGTCTGCTGGGGTTCCGTTAATGTTAATAGGCGAAAGCACGCATTCCCTACCCAACACCCAACACCCATTCTGCCCCTGAGGGACAGTGGAAGGTGGAAGAAGGGGGAAGGCAGGGGAAGAAGTTCTGGAAAGCCAGATAGCCACCCGTAGGGGCTGGAATGGAGGTGAGGGAAGTCAGACAGACAGACAGACAGACAGACAGACAAGGGCAGAAAGGCTTGGGAAAATAGGACGACAAATGGGGAGGGAGTTCCAGACCAAGGACAGACAGACAGACTTAGGGCCAGAGTGGAACAAGCTGGCCAGATAGAAGGCTGGGGAGAGAGGCCTTGGGTGAAGGGCAGACAGCGGGTATCTTGGAAATTGGTGGACAGATGGACAGAGGGACATGGCGTTGGAGCGGCTTGGCCAGGGAGGCCAGGGCCAGGCCGAGGGCGCGCGGCGGTAGCTAGAGCGGGAGGCGGAGGCTGAGCGAGAGCGCGGTGTTTGTGGAGCTGTCGGCTGCGGTGGAATTATGAAAAATAGCAGGCATCGGAGCCGGCCTTCAGCTTCGATTAGGGGAGATGGGACATGACAGGTGCGATCAATACGCAGCCGTTCTATAAAGTGTCAAGTAATGAATCAATTTCGACTAAATTTTCCATTTTTCAGAGGCCGTTCTCCGAGAGAAGAATATCCTCTTTTGTAAAGATATTATTATCGATTTCGGCGGCAATTTGACATCAGGGGTAGTTAATTCCACTCAGAATAAAATTGAAAACACTTGAGAGAGAAAAGAGAGAGGCGAAGAGTGAGACAGAGAGGGAGAGAGGGGGAGGGAGGGAGGGGCTGGGAGGGAGAGAGAGATNCTGAGGGAGGAGGGCTGGGTCTGGATCCTGGGTCTGAGGGAGGAGGGCTGGGTCTGGATCCTGGGTCTGAGGGAGGAGGGCTGGGTCTGGATCCTGGGTCTGAGGGAGGAGGGCTGGGTCTGGATCCTGGGTCTGAGGGAGGAGGGCTGGGTCTGGATCCTGGGTCTGAGGGAGGAGGGCTGGGTCTGGATCCTGGGTCTGAGGGAGGAGGGCTGGGTCTGGATCCTGGGTCTGAGGGAGGAGGGCTGGGTCTGGATCCTGGGTCTGAGGGAGGAGGGCTGGGTCTGGATCCTGGGTCTGAGGGAGGAGGGCTGGGTCTGGATCCTGGGTCTGAGGGAGGAGGGCTGGGTCTGGATCCTGGGTCTGAGGGAGGAGGGCTGGGTCTGGATCCTGGGTCTGAGGGAGGAGGGCTGGGTCTGGATCCTGGGTCTGAGGGAGGAGGGCTGGGTCTGGATCCTGGGTCTGAGGGAGGAGGGCTGGGTCTGGATCCTGGGTCTGAGGGAGGAGGGCTGGGTCTGGATCCTGGGTCTGAGGGAGGAGGGCTGGGTCTGGATCCTGGGTCTGAGGGAGGAGGGCTGGGTCTGGATCCTGGGTCTGAGGGAGGAGGGCTGGGTCTGGATCCTGGGTCTGAGGGAGGAGGGCTGGGTCTGGATCCTGGGTCTGAGGGAGGAGGGCTGGGTCTGGATCCTGGGTCTGAGGGAGGAGGGCTGGGTCTGGATCCTGGGTCTGAGGGAGGAGGGCTGGGTCTGGATCCTGGGTCTGAGGGAGGAGGGCTGGGTCTGGATCCTGGGTCTGAGGGAGGAGGGCTGGGTCTGGATCCTGGGTCTGAGGGAGGAGGGCTGGGTCTGGATCCTGGGTCTGAGGGAGGAGGGCTGGGTCTGGATCCTGGGTCTGAGGGAGGAGGGCTGGGTCTGGATCCTGGGTCTGAGGGAGGAGGGCTGGGTCTGGATCCTGGGTCTGAGGGAGGAGGGCTGGGTCTGGATCCTGGGTCTGAGGGAGGAGGGCTGGGTCTGGATCCTGGGTCTGAGGGAGGAGGGCTGGGTCTGGATCCTGGGTCTGAGGGAGGAGGGCTGGGTCTGGATCCTGGGTCTGAGGGAGGAGGGCTGGGTCTGGATCCTGGGTCTGAGGGAGGAGGGCTGGGTCTGGATCCTGGGTCTGAGGGAGGAGGGCTGGGTCTGGATCCTGGGTCTGAGGGAGGAGGGCTGGGTCTGGATCCTGGGTCTGAGGGAGGAGGGCTGGGTCTGGATCCTGGGTCTGAGGGAGGAGGGCTGGGTCTGGATCCTGGGTCTGAGGGAGGAGGGCTGGGTCTGGATCCTGGGTCTGAGGGAGGAGGGCTGGGTCTGGATCCTGGGTCTGAGGGAGGAGGGCTGGGTCTGGATCCTGGGTCTGAGGGAGGAGGGCTGGGTCTGGATCCTGGGTCTGAGGGAGGAGGGCTGGGTCTGGATCCTGGGTCTGAGGGAGGAGGGCTGGGTCTGGATCCTGGGTCTGAGGGAGGAGGGCTGGGTCTGGATCCTGGGTCTGAGGGAGGAGGGCTGGGTCTGGATCCTGGGTCTGAGGGAGGAGGGCTGGGTCTGAGGGAGGAGGGCTGGGTCTGGATCCTGGGTCTGAGGGAGGAGGGCTGGGTCTGGACCCTGGGTCTGAGGGAGGAGGGCCGGGTCTGGACCCTGGGTCTGAGGGAGGAGGGCTGGGCCTGGACACTGCTTGAAGGGGCTGGAAGCCCTTCATCCTGTCGTCTTCCCCAGCAGTAAAGCCTGGGCCTGCTGCCCCCTGGTGGACATGGAGGTTGGGCCACTGAAGGCACAGGAGCTGCCAGGTCTTGGTAGCTCAGGAGGGAAGCAGCCAGAGGCCTTGACCCAAGTGAGAGTAAAGACGGAAATAGAAGGGTGGGGGAGAAGGGGAAGAAAGCAGAGGACAGGAGAGGAGCTGGGGATGGAGAGGCAGGGGATTCGGACAAGGACTGAGACGAACAGGGTCTGAGAAGGGACCCAGAAGGATCAGGGTCAGGCAGGGGACTGAGATGCTTATTTCCAAAGAGGTAAGGTTGAGCCAGGGTCACGCAGAAAGAGAAAGAAAAAGGAAGAGGGAAAGACGTGGCGGGGGGCAGAGACCGAGGGCATCAGAGGAGGTCCAGCAGGGGTGAGCGGGAGAGAGGGAGGGAGGGAGGGAAGAGAAGGAAGAGGGAACCACAGGGAGCAGGAAAGAGGAGAGTCATCAGGGGAGAGAGAGAGAGAGAGAGAGAGAGAGAGAGAGAGAGAGAGAGAGAGAGAGAGAGACCCACATCACTCCTAGAGGAGCAGGAAAGGGGTGGACAACAGTGGGGACATGTGGAAGTGATGCCAGGCCCCCAAAGCCAAGCGGACACCCTAAGATGGAGCAGAGGGTGGTATACGGGTGTGGTGCAGGCTAGACCTGGACTCTGGGACACTGCAGTGAAGGGGGGGGGGTCCAGGCTAAGGGATTTCCGTAGCGAAGCTTAGAAGAGCTGGGGACAGGGGCTCCCTTGGATAGGGTATCTGCCCACCACCCCCTCCCAGTCCCCCCCACCCGGCGGGCTGCCCGGCGGAGGCGACAGATTGAGCGATGAGACGCATTACGCACTTAATCCGCCTGATTGAATGTTTTGCTTTCGCCCAAATTGAAACATTAAACAACACGGGACGAGAAGAGGCGGCCGCAAATCACTCATGAAAGATTCATCTTCTCCCCAGCAGCCGCCAGCCACCGCCTGCCTCCACTGCTGCCCGCCCCAGCCAGGAAGCCTGGGGTGGGGGTGGGGGCTGGGGCAGCACCCCTGCCCACCGTGCGACATCCTCCTGCCCTTATGGCCCAGGAAGTCCTTCTTACTGTCTGGCCCCATCCCACAGGTGGTCTGAAGGACAGAGACCCTCGCCTCCTGGCCAGTCAGGCAGGGTGACCTTGGCAATGTCCCTGCCTTTCTGGACGGGAGTCTTTTTTTCCTTTAAGCGTCCATCCTTCAGCTCTCTACTTGGTTCCGGGGGATATGGAAGGCTGAGGCTTGGGAACCTCTTCCTTGTGGGGCGACCTTCTGGGTTCTGGGCTCAGAAAGAGAGTGGTATCAAGGGTGAGACTCTGAAGGAGGCAGCTCTTATGTCAGGATGAGTGGAGAGGAGGGCACACGGAGGGGTTCTTTTGTCACCAGGCTTAGTGTGTCTGTGTGTCTGCATGGATAGCCTGTGCTTTCTGGTTCCGAGTTTCTCTCTGTTGGTGTAACTTGCTATGTGACTGTGCCTGTGTGACCCATGCCTGATGACTGTGTCATCACCTTTGTACCTGTGTGACCCTGTATATGACTGTGATTGTGGCCCGTAGGTGTCTGCCTGCCTGTGTCTGAGTGTCACCTCCTCTGCTGTAGTGTGTGGCTGTGTAACGTGAGTCTCCGGGACTTCCTGTGGGCACCTGTGCCTGCCAGTCTGCCTGTATTTGTCTCTGTCCAGTCTATGTTTAACCACTTCTGTATCTGGGCCCCATTTGTTTGTCCATCCAGTGTCTCTTCTGTCTCTGCCTCTGTCACGGGCCCATGGGATGCCTGCTGGAACCAAGGAGGAGTGACCAATAGGCCAGGGGCAGGGAGAAGGGAGAGGAGAGCAGAGGCAAGAAAGACAGAGAGAAAGACGGTGATGGGGGACGCCTGAGTGCCGGGAGCTGGGAGCAAGTGCGAGGCAGCTGGGGGGGGGGGGCGTCGTGGGCGCCACGGCCGGAGCGGGTGATCAATATTCGATTTAGGTTTTAATTCCGGGGCTTTCGGAGCCTGTCAGCCCTGATGTATGAGCTCACACCGGGGCCGCCCAGCCAGCCACCCCACAGATGCCCGTGGCCTGGTGGACTGTCCTGGCCCCGCTCCTTGCTCCCGGGCAGTGCCTGCTGGAGATGGGGACTAGCGAGTGAACCTGAGCCAGGTTGTCTGCTCACCCTACTACGCTCTCCAGCCCAATGCTCAGGGACACAGTGCTCACTATGTAGGGACGCCAGGCTGCCCAGACACCACATGCTTACATGGGGAGCTTTGTGCACATATCCTGTGCTCACACAACCCAACCCTTGTGTTCACGAACATCCAGATTCAAAACACCTGGACACACAGAACTCAATGAACATGTTCACATGACTCAAACATCTGTGCATAAATAAACCCTGACATACACAGCCCAACATATATGTGTCCACACTCCTCTGGATTCAAACACCTGTGTACATACAAACCCTGGTACACACAACCCCACCATAAATGTGTCCACACACCAGGATTCAAACACCAGTGCAAACCATAACATATACACACCTAACATAAATGTACCCACACACATACTCCAAAGACCTGTACAAATCCTAACACACACATACCCCAATATATGCATCCACACATCCAGATAAAACACTTGTGCAACAGCAGGGTGTGGTGACGCACACCTTTGATCCCAGTACTCGGAAGGCAGAGGCAGGCAGATCTCTGTGAGTTGAAGGCCAGCCTGGTCTACAGAGTGAGTTCCAGGCCAACTGGGGATACAGGGAAAACTTTCTCAAAAACACCAAAAAAAAAAAAAAAAAGTCACCCATTCCAGTGTACGGTGTGTATACACCTGGACTCCAACACCTGTGCATACAGAAACACTCACACATGTACACACATACAACCCAAAATACATTTCCATAAATGCCCAGACTGGAACATGTCTACATATAAATAGAGGCACAAAGAACTCCAATATGCACACATACTTGGACTCAAACACATGTGTGCACACACACCCTGACACACACAGAACTCAACATACACGTGTCCACACACACCCAGACTCAAATACATGTGCACACCAAACTCTGACACACACATACAATCCCAATATGTGCACATCCACACACTCATAGACACATATCTGTTCTCACAAATTCTGACACACATATATATATCCTGATACATGTGTGTCCACATACAAAACCTGACACATATACATGTGTCCACACATAGAACCCCAACGCATACTCTGACACATAAAGGCTCCATGTTAATGGGAAGTTGGAAAGATAGGAGACAGCAATGACAGACAGACTAGGGACAGACTGACATGGGGACAGATGGAAGCCAGTCAGAAAGTAGAGGCCGTTAAAGAGGCAGGAGAGGCTGGGAGGGCACTGCCCCAACCCACAGTGGGCAGGACTCAGCTGGGAGGATGGGGAGCCCCCCCTTCTCCACATGCCCCCCCAAACCCTGTCTCTCTCTCTCAGGAAGATGGATCCACCGCCCTCCCTGATGACAATGCTGTCTGCGCAAACTTTAATTAACACTTTGAGTTAATTAGTTCGAGATCATTTAGGAGTAAAATGTTTTTATTAGGGAGGCTGCGAGCCTGTTGATGGATGGGGCGCGATTCGCTCTTCCGCCTGCGGGGACAGCCGGTAAACAGAAATCAATCAGGGGCCTCCCTACCCAGCCCCCCCCCCC
>VZQC01006518.1:1060930-1107112 GCA_009823505.1 Rhizomys pruinosus
CGGTTCCCCGCCCCCCAAGTTCCTTGCCAAGGTTCGAAGCGGAAATGGGGCGCGCGGCGGCGGCGGCGGCGCGCGGCGGCGGCGGCGGCGGGGGAGGGGCGGGGCGGGGGCGGCGGCCAATGGAGCGGGAAGCAGGACAAATGACGGGGGGGGGGGACGGAGAAAGAGGAAGTTGGGTGGCAGGGGCCGGGTTAGAGAAGGGAGGCGACTCAGGGCAAGGAGGGGAAAGAGGGTGAGCCAGCCCAGACAACTCAGAACCAGGGGTACTGATGAGGAAAAGGCGACTAGACCTCGGGCGGAGGGGGGAAAGAATGTAGGAGGGGGTAGAACTCGGGCCGAAGGGAGGAGAATGAGGGATGGGGGTTAGAACTCAGCCAGAGAGGAGAAGGATGGAGGGTTCTTAGAACTCAGGCGGGGGGGGGGGGAGAATACGGGAAGGGGGTTAGAACTCAGGCGGAGGGGGAGAATGTGGGAGGGCGAATTGGAACTCAGGCGGAGGGGGAGAAGGCGGGGGGAGGTTATAACGCGGGAGGTGGGCTATGCAGGCACCAGAAGGGCCCCGCTTCGAGTCGGGGGGCTTGGACCCGGCTGGGGCGCGCTGCGTGGGAATTCGGGGAGCCGCGGGCTCGCTGGCCGCGGTCTGCAGGGCGGGTGCCGGGCAGGCGAGCGGGCGGCGTCCCTGGAGGCCCAGACGCGGCCCCCACCCGCCTCCGCGTCGCACCCGCTCCCGGACTCGCGCCCCCAGCGCGTCCACTCTGATTTCTTGGCCCATTTTTCTTCCTCTGCTGTCACTCCGACACTCGCCCTCCCGCCGCCGGCCGCCCCGCCGCGCTCTGCTTCCCGCGGGAACCCCTGCTGCAGCCGGGCTTCAGCGCAGCGGCGCCCCACCTCACCTCACCCCTCGAGAACCCCCTCAGGCCCCACCAGCATCGTGCATTCCACGCATGAAACACACTCAAAAGTCATCCCCAGTCGTCCTGTTCTCCTGGATGACCCTGGGGGACAGGGTGCATCCTGGGGAGCAGCGCCAAGACACAGGAACCAGACCTCGAGGATTTGAGACCCAGAGGAGCCATTAGATACCCACAGAACCAGCATTCGAACTCTCCTTGCCCTCAGAAGATGGCAGCATCAGGATCAGACCCCAGCCGGGCTACATCCTAGGTCATCTGAATGCCACCAGCTCAGAAACCACCTCTGTGCCTGCAGCCCAGCCCCAGACACCCCAAAACAAGGATTCGAGGCCCTGGTCTCATTCATCCCCAAACAAGCCTCCAGGCCAAGACGTATATGAGAGAAGTGAGCCTTAGCTCAGTCCTACAAAATAAGTATGGTAACTCTGTGGGTCACCCTCACCCCAAATCAGAACCAGAGCCTCTGAAGTGCAGTTAAGCTAGGCGCTCCTCAGTGAATGCTAAACAAACATCAAGATAACCCCAAGATAAATCACCCATGATCTAGCCAAATGGGGTCCCCAACACTCCACTCAGCATGTGACCCCCGATCTCAACACATTCAAGCTAGAATATTAGACTGAAACTTGGTCCTTCCTGAACTGCATAACAACTGGGCCCCATCCAGCTTAAGACTCCCCCAGATTAGACATTCTGGCTCCCTAGTCTTTTCCACTCAGCTGAGATCAGGAGCCCTAAATATCCCCGACTAGTCATCTCAGTCTGAGTAGCACCCCTAAACATTGCATCTGGACCAGATCACTGATACCCAAAGGAGGTGTTCAGTTTTTGTCTGGTTTTAATCCTGAGTGCCGGGGTTACGGATGTGTGCCACCATGCCCGGTAAGTAGGCATTTGGACAGTAACCTTAATGCCCCCTTGACCTGGCACCTGAAGCCCCATGTACCCCCGCCTTTAATATAGACATCTGACTTTTCACCTCAGTTGCCCTATTTAAAAAAACATTTTTTTATTTTATATGTGGATATTGCCTGCATGTATGTGCACCCATGCATGCAATGCCTGCAAGTATGTGCACCCATGCATGCAATTCCTGCAGAAAGCCAGAAGAGGGCAACAGATTCCCTGGAACTAAAGTTACAGGTGGTTGTTAGTCGCCATGTGGGTGCTGGGAACTGAACCTCGGTCCTCTGCAAGAATAGTCAGTGGGTCAGTGCTTGTAACCACTGAGGCCCCTTCCTAGCTCCCCCCTTTTGTTTTGAGTTAGGGTCTTATGTAGCCCTGTTGGCCTTGAACCAGGCAACCCACAGAGACATGCCTGCCTCTGCCTTCCAAGTGCTAGGATTAAAGGCACGAACTGTCATGCCCAGCTAGTCACCCCAATTCATAAGAAAGTTCTCCCACATGCCGGGTGTGGTGACGCATGTCTTTAATCCTAGCACTTGGGAGGCAGAGGCAGGCGGATCTTTGTGAATTTTAATTTATTTTATTTTATTTTTTTTTGTCTTTTCGAGAACAGGGTCTCCCTGTAGCCCCAGCTGGCTGGAACTCTCTGTAGACGGGCTGGCCTTGAACTCACAAAGATCCCGCCTGCCTCTGCCTCCAAGTGCTAGGATCAAAAGGCGTGTCTGCCACACCCGGCTGGGGCTCATGCATTTTTATAACCTGCATCACTTAGCTAGTACAGCAGAAACAGCTTCTGCCCAGCTGGGTATGGTGGTCCACATCTTTAAGTTCAGCACTCAGGAGGCTGAGGCAGGAGGATTGCTGGCAAGCTGGAGGCTAACACCCTGGGCTACAGCATGATACCCCGGCCTTAAAAAACAAACGAACAAACAACAATTCTCTGGAAATTCTGGAAGCCAGAAGTCCAAAGTCAAGGTGAGGGTAAGGCTGAGTCCAAAACTCCGGGGGTGGGGGGCTGCTCCCTTCTCTCCTCCAGCTCCAGGCCACTCCCCATGCTCCTTGCCTGTGTCCACAGCACTCTGACCCCATCTTAACAAGGCCTTCGTTCTGCCTCTCTGTTCCTTATGTGACCTACATCACTGGGCAGAGAGAATGCAAGGACCTCCTCTCAGGAGCCTTCCTTCAGACACACCAGCAATACCCTTTCCCGAATTCAATCACATTAGCTGGTTCCAGGATTTAGGCATGGGTATATGTTTGGAGGGGGCTAGCAGCCCACCGTGGGGGATCTGAGGCGAGCACCCTAGGTCACAAGTCTGGGTTTCTCTTATTAATGAAATTCCTGGAGTTTGGATTAGGGATGACTGGGTTAGGGTTAGCTGCAGATATGGGGTCCTTTGCTTGCTACTTTGGGGCATAACAAGGTCTAATGGGGTTCCAATGATTAGTGTACCCCTGAATGTAGTTAGATCACTAAGCTTTGCTGCTCAAAGCCCTAACTTTTGGGGGCTAGACACTTGAGTTTGTGGGAAAACTTTCTTTTTTTTTATTTTTTTTTTTTTTTTTTTTGTCTTTTCGAGCAGGGTCTCCACTGTAGCCCCAGCTGGCCTGGACTCACTCTGTAGACAGGCTGGCCTGAATCTCACAAAGATCCGCCTGGCCTCTGCCTCCCAAGTGCTGGAGATTAAAGACATGCGTCACCACACCCGGCATGTGGGAGAACTTTCTTATGAATTGGGGTTGACTAGCTGGGCAGACAGTTCGTGCCTTTAATCCTAGCACTTTGGAAGGCAGAGGCAGGCATGTCCTGTGGGTTGCCTGGTTCAAGGCCAACAGGGCTACATAAGACCCTAACTCAAAACAAAAGGGGGGAGCTAGGAAGGGGCCTCAGTGGTTACAAGCACTGACCCACTGACTATTCTTGCAGAGGACCGAGGTTCATTCCCAGCACCCACATGGCGACTAACAACCACCTGTAACTTTAGTTTCCAGGGAATCTGTTGCCCTCTTCTGGCTTTCTGCAGGAATTGCATGCCATGGGTGCACATACTTGCAGGCATTGCATGCATGGGTGCACATACATCAGGCAATATCCACATATAAAATAAAAAAATGTTTTTTTAAAATAGGGCAACTGAGGTGAAAAGTCAGATGTCTATATTAAAGGCGGGGGTACATGGGGCTTCAGGTGCCAGGTCAAGGGGGCATTAAGGTTACTGTCCAAATGCCTACTTACCGGGCATGGTGGCACACATCCGTAACCCGCACTCAGATTAAAACCAGACAAAAACTGAACACCTCCTTTGGGTATCAGTGATCTGGTCCAGATGCAATGTTTAGGGGTGCTACTCAGACTGAGATGACTAGTCGGGGATATTTAGGGCTCCTGATCTCAGCTGAGTGGAAAAGACTAGGGAGCCAGAATGTCTAATCTGGGGGAGTCTTAAGCTGGATGGGGCCCAGTTGTTATGCAGTTCAGGAAGGACCAAGTTTCAGTCTAATATTCTAGCTTGAATGTGTTGAGATCGGGGGTCACATGCTGAGTGGAGTGTTGGGGACCNCCTGAGGTTGGGATTACAGCCATGCACCAGCGCACCTGACTTCAGAGTGCCCGTTTGTGGTGACAGTTATCCATCTTGATGTCCCGGGTCCTGAGCATCCATTGTTAGGCTTGGAACAGCAGAAGCTGTCAGTCTAGTTGTCAAACTGGAATGACAAGTTATTGGTCTCCTTTCTAGTTTGAGATGACAGTGGTTGGGGCAGGGGCCATCCTTTTGTTCAACTTGTTGACAGTGACTGGGGCTCCCGCTGTCCACTGCAGGAAGGCAGTGCAGGGTCAATTGTCTGGTTTAAAGTGATGAGGTCAGACATCAAGGGTCCTGCTTTGGGGTAACAGATGAGGGATACAGTCTCCCAGTTCCAGGTGGCAGCCCAGCATGGGTACTGGGGGTGCAGTGTCCAGATGGAGAGAGAGAAGGCTAGTTATTTTCAGCCTGGAGTTAGTGAAAACTGTTACTCCAGTTCTTTGATTTCAGAGTCACGGGTTGGGGGGGGGGATGCAGGTCTGGATTCCCATTCACTATGACCAAGTCTGGGAGCACTATTACCTGAGCATTCCTGGAGCAACTGAAAAGCAATTGAGCCCCTTAATAAATGCAGACTTTCGGGTGCAGGATTAGAGAACCTGAGTGTTTGATCCCCAGCACCTATGTAAAAAGCTGGGCAAGGTAGCACATGCTTGTAATTCCGGAACTAGGGAGATGCAGACAGGGGCTCTCAGGCCAGCCAACCAGCCCACCCTTCTTGGTGAGCTCAGTCCAATAAGAAACTTTGTCTTAAACCAGGTGTGGTGGCACATGCCTTAATCCCAGCATTGGGAGGCAGGCGGATCTCTGGCAGTTAACAGATTGTCTGTGTCCAGTTCCGGAGATCTGACACCCTCTTCCAACCTCAGTGGCACTGCACAACATGGTGTACACTTAGTAAGTACACCCATACAGGCACTCATATATAAAAAATAAAAATATAAAAGAAAATATTTTTTTTAATTTTTTTATTAATTTTTATTTATTTCTGTATGTGTTTGAATGTACTGTCTGCATGCAGGTTTGTGCACCCGTGTCGTGCAATGCCGCGGAGGTCAGAAGAGGGTCTCGGATTCCCCTGGAACTGGAGTTCTCCTGGAGTTGGAGTTTCAGACGGTTCTCGAACGCCGCCCATGTGGGTGCTGGGGATCGAACCCGGGTCCTCTGTAGAGCGGTCGGCGCTCTTAACCGCTAGGCCATCTTCCAGCCCCAAGAAAATATTTTTTAAAATTTATGCCAGGCAGCATAGCCACACACCTGTTAGTCCCAGCACCCCAGAGGTAGACAGAGGTCTATCTCTGTGAGTCCAGGCCAGCCAGGGCTACATAATAACTTGTACCAGAAAGAACCAACTAGCGGCGGGAGTGACACATGCTTTTAATCCAGCACTCAGGAACAGAGGCAGGCAGATGTCTGTGAGTTCAGGGCCAGCCTGGTCCTACATAGGTTCCAGGCCAGCTGGGCTAGCTAAGGGAGCACCCTATTTCAAAAGACCAAAAAATAGATCACAAGCATCAAACTGAACAATACGATCGTGCACAATCCCAAGCAACAGACAAGACTACTGGACATACAACGGTTGTAATGGTACGTCACTCACAGGGCACCCATAACGACAAACCCCTACTGCAATCTCGGACTCTTCGATTTACTCGATTTATTTTCTGAGAAGAGTCTAGCATTTCTGCTCAATCGTCGGTGCACGACCATACAGTCCTGCTCTCTATGTACTGCTACATCACTCAGCCCCCGAATCTGTTGCATTCATGTTAATGATCGCGGGTCGAGAGGGTCTTTCTTCCCCTGCTGGATCGAGTCAGCATGGGGTGCTCATCGGGTCGCGCAAGACAGACCCGCTGAGCCACCCTGCCAATCCTTGGAGTTTATTTTAGCAGGGATGGTGGCTTTGTCATATTTGTGCTCAGGGGCTGAACAGGCTTCTGGGCCTAGTGAACCAATTTGAGAGGCACTATGTGTCCCCAGGGCCACAGTGCTGAGACCCTGGGCTAAGACGAAGTCTAGACTGAGGAACGGAGGTCAGCTTAGGAGATGTGACTGTGGGAGTCGTGTCCTTCCTGTGGGGCATCACCACTCATTCTGAGGGTGCAGGGACTTTGAATGGGAGTTGCATTCACTTCCTGTGCCACTGTGGCAATCCTGCTGGCTTAGTACAGCAGAAATGGTGGTGTTTTGGTATTTTTATGTTTTTGAGGCAGGGTGTCTAGTAACCCAGACTGGCCTGGAAGTCCTGATCCTGCTGCCGCCACCTCCCAAGGGCTGGGATCACCAGGCGTGTTCCACGTTGTTAGGTCCAGGCTTCCCAGAATCCCAAGGGACACACAGTGCCCACTTCCCCCAGAAGCTGTCAATCTTCTGACTCTCCCTGTACCTGAGGTCCCGCCCCATGGGCATAAATGAGTGTACCCCAGCCGCCATCTCACTCTCTCTTGCTTCTCTGCCCCCTCTCTCTGTCCTGCCCCTCTTTACATGGCAGTCCCACATGGAAGAAAGCATGTTCCTGGAGTGACCTAAACCTATGTGCCTTTTATTGGGGCTCATGCATTTTTATAACCTGCATCACTTAGCTAGTACAGCAGAAACAGCTTCTGCCCAGCTGGGTATGGTGGTCCATCTTTTAAGTCTCAGCACTCAGGAGGCTGAGGCAGGAGGATTGCTGCAAGCTGGAGGCTAACACCCTGGGCTACAGCATGATACCCCGGCCTTAAAAAACAAACGAACAAAAAACAATTCTCTGGAAATTCTGGAAGCCAGAAGTCCAAAGTCAAGGTGAGGGTAAGGCTGAGTCCAAAACTCCGGGGGTGGGGGGCTGCTCCCTTCTCTCCTCCAGCTCCAGGCCACTCCCCATGCTCCTTGCCTGTGTCCACAGCACTCTGACCCCATCTTAACAAGGCCTTCGTTCTCCTCTCTGTTCCTTATGTGACCTACATCACTGGGCAGAGAGAATGCAAGGACCTCCTCTCAGGAGCCTTCCTTCAGACACACCAGCAATACCCTTTCCCGAATTCAATCACATTAGCTGGTTCCAGGATTTAGGCATGGGTATATGTTTGGAGGGGGCTAGCAGCCCACCGTGGGGGATCTGAGGCGAGCACCCTAGGTCACAAGTCTGGGTTTCTCTTATTAATGAAATTCCTGGAGTTTGGATTAGGGATGACTGGGTTAGGGTTAGCTGCAGATATGGGGTCCTTTGCTTGCTACTTTGGGGCATAACAAGGTCTAATGGGGTTCCAATGATTAGTGTACCCCTGAATGTAGTTAGATCACTAAGCTTTGCTGCCAAAGCCCTAACTTTTGGGGGCTAGACACTTGAGTTTTGGGAAAACTTCTTTTTTTTTTAATTTTTTTTTTTTTTTTTTTTTTGTCTTTTCGAGGAACAGGGTCTCCCTGTAGCCCAGCTGGCTGGAACTCCACTCTGTAGCACAGGCTGGCTTGAACTCACAAAGATCCGCCTGCTCTGCTCCCAAGTGCTAGGATAAAGGCGTGCCTGCCACACCCGGCTGGGGCTCATGCATTTTTATAACCTGCATCACTTAGCTAGTACAGCAGAAACAGCTTCTGCCCAGCTGGGTATGGTGGTCCACATCTTTAAGTTCTAGCACTCAGGAGGCTGAGGCAGGAGGATTGCTGGCAAGCTGGAGGCCATACACCCTGGGCTACAGCATGATACCCCGGCCTTAAAAAAAAACGAACAAACAAACAATTCTCTGGAAATTCTGGAAGCCAGAAGTCCAAAGTCAAGGTGAGGGTAAGGCTGAGTCCAAAACTCCGGGGGTGGGGGGCTGCTCCCTTCTCTCCTCCAGCTCCAGGCCACTCCCCATGCTCCTTGCCTGTGTCCACAGCACTCTGACCCCATCTTAACAAGGCCTTCGTTCTGTTCTCCTCTCTGTTCCTTATGTGACCTACATCACTGGGCAGAGAGAATGCAAGGACCTCCTCTCAGGAGCCTTCCTTCAGACACACCAGCAATACCCTTTCCCGAATTCAATCACATTAGCTGGTTCCAGGATTTAGGCATGGGTATATGTTTGGAGGGGGCTAGCAGCCCACCGTGGGGGATCTGAGGCGAGCACCCTAGGTCACAAGTCTGGGTTTCTCTTATTAATGAAATTCCTGGAGTTTGGATTAGGGATGACTGGGTTAGGGTTAGCTGCAGATATGGGGTCCTTTGCTTGCTACTTTGGGGCATAACAAGGTCTAATGGGGTTCCAATGATTAGTGTACCCCTGAATGTAGTTAGATCACTAAGCTTTGCTGCTCAAAGCCCTAACTTTTGGGGGCTAGACACTTGAGTTTGTGGGAAAACTTTCTTTTTTTTTAATTTTTTTTTTTTTTTTTTTTGTCTTTTCAGAGACAGGGTCTCCCTGTAGCCCCAGCTGGCCTGGAACTCCGACTCCTGTGATACAGGCTGGCCTTGGAAGCAAAAAAAAGAAAGTTTTCCCACAAACTCAAGTGTCTAGCCCCCAAAAGTTAGGGCTTTGAGCAGCAAAGCTTAGTGATCTAACTACATTCAGGGGTACACTAATCATTGGAACCCCATTAGACCTTGTTATGCCCCAAAGTAGCAAGCAAAGGACCCCATATCTGCAGCTAACCCTAACCCAGTCATCCCTAATCCAAACTCCAGGAATTTCATTAATAAGAGAAACCCAGACTTGTGACCTAGGGTGCTCGCCTCAGATCCCCCACGGTGGGCTGCTAGCCCCCTCCAAACATATACCCATGCCTAAATCCTGGAACCAGCTAATGTGATTGAATTCGGGAAAGGGTATTGCTGGTGTGTCTGAAGGAAGGCTCCTGAGAGGAGGTCCTTGCATTCTCTCTGCCCAGTGATGTAGGTCACATAAGGAACAGAGAGGAGAACGAAGGCCTTGTTAAGATGGGGTCAGAGTGCTGTGGACACAGGCAAGGAGCATGGGGAGTGGCCTGGAGCTGGAGGAGAGAAGGGAGCAGCCCCCCACCCCCGGAGTTTTGGACTCAGCCTTACCCTCACCTTGACTTTGGACTTCTGGCTTCCAGAATTTCCAGAGAATTGTTTGTTTGTTCGTTTGTTTTTTAAGGCCGGGGTATCATGCTGTAGCCCAGGGTGTTAGCCTCCAGCTTGCAGCAATCCTCCTGCCTCAGCCTCCTGAGTGCTGAACTTAAAGATGTGGACCACCATACCCAGCTGGGCAGAAGCTGTTTCTGCTGTACTAGCTAAGTGATGCAGGTTATAAAAATGCATGAGCCCCAATAAAAGGTACATGAGGTTTAGGTCACTCCAGGAACATGCTTTACTTCCATGTGGGACTGCCATGTAAAGAGGGGCAGGACAGAGAGAGGGGGGCAGACAAGCAGAGAGAGAGATGGCGGCTGGGGTACACTCATTTATGCCCATGGGGCAGGACCTCAGGTACAGGGGAAGAGGTCAGAAGATTGACAGCTTCTGGAGGAAGTGGGCACCTGTGTGTCCCTTGGGATTCTGGGAAGCCTGGACCTAACAACGTGGAACACGCCTGTGATCCCAGCCCTTGGGAGGTGGCGGCAGCAGGATCAGGACTTCCAGGCCAGTCTGGGTTACTAGACACCCTGCCTCAAAAACATAAAAATACCAAAACACCACCATTTCTGCTGTACTAAGCCAGCAGGATTGCCACAGTGGCACAGGAAGTGAATGCAACTCCCATTCAAAGTCCCTGCACCCTCAGAATGAGTGGTGATGCCCCACAGGAAGGACACGACTCCCACAGTCACATCTCCTAAGCTGACCTCCGTTCCTCAGTCTAGACTTCGTCTTAGCCCAGGGTCTCAGCACTGTGGCCCTGGGGACACATAGTGCCTCTCAAATTGGTTCACTAGGCCCAGAAGCCTGTTCAGCCCCTGAGCACAAATATGACAAAGCCACCATCCCTGCTAAAATAAACTCCAAGGATTGGCAGGGTGGCTCAGCGGGTCTAGATACTTGCTGCGAAGCCCGAGGACCCCAGCTCATCTCCACGATCCACATGGTGAAAGGAGAAAACCGACGGCTGCAGTACACCACGACACATGCATGCCTACACATGTACATGTAAAATAAATCGGGGGCTGGAGAGATGGCCTAGCGGTTAAGAGCACCGACTGCTCTTGCAGCGGACCCGGGTTCAATGCCTAGCACCCACATGGCGGCTGAGAACCTTCTGTAAATCCAGTTCCAGGGGAATCCGAGACCCTCTTCTGACCTCTGCGGCATTGCACGACATGGGTGCACAGACCTACATACAGACAGTACATTCATACACATACAAAATTTTTTTTCAAAATAAAATAAATCAATAAAATATGAAATTTAGTGGGGTTTTGTTTGTTTAGTTGTTTCTGTTTGTTTGCTTGTTCATTTGTTTTTGGTCTTTTTGAAATAGGGTCTCCCTGTAGCCCCAGCTGGCCTGGAACCCGCTATGTAGACCAGGCTGGCCCTGAACTCACAGACATCTGCCTGCCTCTGTTTCCTGAGTGCTGGGATTAAAAGCATGTGTCACTACCCCCAGCCTAGTTGGTTCTTTCTGGATACAAGTTATTATGTAGCCCTGGCTGGCCTGGAACTCACAGAGATAGAGCCCTCTGTCTACCTCTGGGTGCTGGGACTAAAGGTGTGTGCTATGCTGCCTGGCATAAATTTTTAAAAAAATATTTTCTTGGGGCTGGAGAGATGGCCTAGCGGTTAAGAGCGCCGACCGCTCTTACAGAGGACCCGGGTTCGATCCCCAGCACCCACATGGCGGCCGAGAACCGTCTGAAACTCCAACTCCAGGAGAACTCCAGTTCCAGGGGAATCCGAGACCCTCTTCTGACCTCCGCGGCATTGCACGACACGGGTGCACAAACCTGCATGCAGACAGTACATTCAAACACATACAGAAATAAATAAAAATTAATAAAAAAAATTAAAAAAAATATTTTCTTTATTATTTTTATTTTTTATATATGAGTGCCTGTATGGGTGTACTTACTAAGTGTACCCATGTTGTGCAGTGCCCACTGAGGTTGGAAGAGGGTGTCAGATCTCCTGGAACTGGAGTCACAGACAATTGTTAACTGCCAGAGATCCGCCTGCCTCCCAAATGCTGGGATTAAAGGCATGTGCCACCACACCTGGTTTAAGACAAAGTTTCTTATTGGACTGAGCTCACCAAGAAGGGTGGGCTGGTTGGCTGGCCTGAGAGCCCCTGTCTGCATCTCCCTAGTTCCGGAATTACAAGCATGTGCTACCTTGCCCAGCTTTTTACATAGGTGCTGGGGATCAAACTCAGGTTCTCTATCTCTGCACCCGAAAGTCTGCATTTATTAAGGGGCTCAATTGCTTTTCAGTTGCTCCAGGAATGCTCAGGTAATAGTGCTCCCAGACTTGGTCATAGTGAATGGGAATCCAGACCTGCATCCCCCCCCCCAACCCTGGACTCTGAAATCAAAGAACTGGAGTAACAGTTTTCACTAACTCCAGGCTGAAAATACACTAGCCTCTCTCTCTCCATCTGGACACTGCACCCCCAGTACCCCATGCTGGGCTGCCACCTGGAACTGGGAGACTGTATCCCTCATCTGTTACCCCAAAGCAGGACCCTTGATGTCTGACCTCATCACTTTAAACCAGACAATTGACCCTGCACTGCCTTCCTGCAGTGGACAGCGGGAGCCCCAGTCACTGTCAACAAGTTGAACAAAAGGATGGCCCCTGCCCCAACCACTGTCATCTCAAACTAGAAAGGAGACCAATAACTTGTCATTCCAGTTTGACAACTAGACTGACAGCTTCTGCTGTTCCAAGCCTAACAATGGATGCTCAGGACCCGGGACATCAAGATGGATAACTGTCACCACAAACGGGCACTCTGAAGTCAGGTGCGCTGGTGCATGGCTGTAATCCCAGACCTCAGGTTCAGAGACAGGAGGATCCAATCCCTGTTAAATTCAAGGCCAGCTAGCCTGGACAACATAGTGAATCTATCTCAAAAAAACAAAGGGGGGGGGGTTGGGAGTGCTAGAGAGATGGCTCAGTGATTAAGAGCACTGGCTGCTCTTTCGGGGAAGGACCCAGCACCTACAAGGTGGCTCCCAACTGTCAGTAACTCCAGTTCCAGGGGACCTCACACCGTCTCTCTGACCTGTGTGGGCACAGGAACGCACATGGTGCATATACATACATGCAGACGAAACACATATACATAAAATAAAAATAAATATCCGGGGCTGGAGAGATGGCTCAGTGGTTAAGAGCACCGACTGCTCTTGTAGAGGACCTGGGTTCGATTCCCAGCACCCACATGGCAGCTAAGAACCATCTTTAACTCCAGTTCCGGGGGAATCCGACGCCCTCTTTTGACCTCCACAGCATTGCATGACACGGTGCACCAACCTACATGCAGACAATACACTCATACACATAAAAAATAATAAATAAAAAAAATTTAAAAATCCAGGCTTGGTGGCATATCCTTTGGAGATAGAGGCAGATATCTCTGTGAGGTCAAGACCACTATGATCTATATAGCAAGTTCCAAGCCAGCTGGGACTACAGGGAGACCTTGTTTCAATAAATAAATAAATAAATAAATAAATAAATAAATAATAGCCAGGCATGGTGGCACATGCCTTTAATCCCCCAGCACTCTGGAGACAGAGTTGGGGGAATCTCTGTGAGGTCAAGGCCAGTTTGTTCTACATAGCAAGCTCCAGGCCAGCTTGGGGCAACAGGGAAACCATGTCTCAAAATGCAAACAAAAAAATCCTTTATTTTTTACTTTTATTTTTATTTTGAGATGGGGTGTCCCTTTAGTCCCAGCTGGCCTGGAGCTCAATATGTAGACCAGGCTGTCCTTGAACTCACAGAGATCCGCCTGCCTCTGCCTCCCAAGTGCTGGGATTAAAGGTGTGCACCACCATGCCTGGCCTAAGACAGTTCTTAGCCACCATGTGGGTGCTGGGATTTGAACACGGGTCCTCTGCAAGAACAGTCAGTGCTCTTAATGGCTGAGCCATCTCTCCAGCCCCAACAACAACAAAAAAATATTTTAAAAATGGGGGGAGGCTGTTGAGAATACACATCAGCTGACAGAGTGCTTGCCTAATGTGCACAAAACCCTGAGTTCAATCTCCAGCACCAAATAAACCAGGCATGGTGGTGCAAGCCTGAGACTCCCAGCACTCAGGAGACCCTGTCTCAGTAAACAAAGCAAAGCAAGATAACAAAACACTAAGAAACCAAAAGTGGGGCTACAGAGATAACTCAGTAAAATTCTCGTTACAAAAGCCAAAGGACCTTTGTTCAGATCCCTTGCGCCTATATAAAAATCGAGTGTGGGGGCTGGAGAGATGGCTCAGCGGTTAAGAGCACCGACTGCTCTTGCAGAGGACCCGGGTTCGATTCCCAGCACCCACATGGCAGCTAAGAACCGTTTTTAACTCCAGTTCCAGGGGAATCCAACACCCTCTTCTGACCTCCGCAGCATTGCATGACACAGGTGCACAAACCTACATGCAGACAGTACACTCAAACACATAAAAAATAATAAATAAAAAATAAAAAAAGTGACTTGCAATCCAAGCACTTGGGAGGCAGAGGCAGGAGGATCTCTGTGAGTTCAAGACCAGCCTGGTCTACATAGTGAGTTCCAGGACAGCTGGGGCTAAAAGGAGATCCTGTCCCAAAAATACCAAAAAAAAAAAAAAAAAAAAGTGACTTGCAGCAGGCAATAAATTGAATTCTCCATTACCATCATTACACAGAATTCCCAGTCTGTTATTTTGTGTGTATAGATGCCAAAGCAGGCCTGGATTTCAAGTGTTGGTGGCTAGTAGGTTGGATGGGGGTTTATCAGACCACCAGCCTGGTAAGTTAGTGTAAGGTTGGATGGAGACCAATCAGGTTACCAAGCTGTGGGGTGAACTGTGAGTGAGTGTAGGCTGAAGATAGGCCATCAGCTTGAAATCCTGTCCACAGACCAGCAGTCTCTCGGGGGCGGGAGAGCATGGCCAGACGGGAGGTGTTCCATTGCCCAGGCTAAGGACCTGAGTTGGAAGTACCTGTCAGGTTGGTTACTAAAGTGACCGATTGACCTCTGCACCGCGGAGGGGTCAGTTCCCCACAGTGACCGCAAGTGGCCGCTGTGCTCCTCTTCTCTTAGTACTGTGCTGTACCTGCTTGTATTAAGAGAAGCTTCCTACACCACCCAGTCTGTTACCCTAGACAACCAGATCCCCCACCTGACTCATGCCAATCAGTACGAGAAAACCCAGGCCTCGGGGCTGGAGAGATGGCTCAGTGGTTAAGAGCACCCAAGGTCTTCACCCCAGTCTTCTTCCCCTTGGAGAATCTAAGACCCTAATTTCTGGAACCTGATTCCTCTGATTTCTGTTTTTTTGTTTTTTTTTTTGGTCTTTTTTGAGACAGGGTCTCCCTGTACCCCCAGCTGTCCTGGACCTCACTATGTAGACCAGGCTGGCCTTAAACTCACAGAGAGCCACCTGCCTGTCTCCCAGTGCTGGGAGTGCCAACTGCTCTTTCAGAAGACCTGGGTTCGATCCCCAGTGATTCGGAGTCTGTGTCTGGAGAAACATATATTTGAGGCCAGCCCCGACAAACACAAAAACCCTGGTTGTTTTTTTTATTAAAAAATTTACACTTATTTTTGTGTATGTGTCTGTGTGTCTAGGGGGACTGACACCTTATTCAGGCATCCATCTAGTGCTACAGACAACTTGAAAAAGCTGGTTCTCCTCTTCTGCCATGTGGGTTCTGGGAATTGAACTCTAATTATCAGTCTTGGCAGCAAATGACATTACCCACTGAGCCATCTTGCCAGCCCTAGACCCTGTTTCATTTAAGAGAGAGGGAGGGAGGGAGAGAGAGAATATGAACCCTCCGGTCTGGGTCTGTCTCAGTCTCTCCCCACTACCAACTCCAGCCCAGCCACCTGTCCCGTTGCCCTCAGCCTCCGGTCATCAGCCCTCCACTTCCATCACCTTCAAACAAGGACACGTTCTGCCCAGATCCTCCCTCCCGTCGTAAACTGGGCACCGTGTTCACCCACCCAGATGGCTCACAGAGCTTCAGTCTCCCCTGACTTTGAGGCCAAGAAACAAAATACTCTCTGCTACGAAAAAAACTAGGATAGAGACCCTGATGTCTGAGAATTCCCAGGTGATTTGGCTCAGCTTCAGCGGCCGGGTCCCTGGCTAAATCCCCAGCAAACTCTGGTCTCTCCCTGAATCCCAATCTGGAGAAAGTCCGGAAGAAGCACTTGTCTGCCCTCTGGTGGCCAGTGCTGGTAGGGCGTCTGGGCTCGTTTTCCCCTGGTACCTCCCAGTCAGCTCCTACACAGCAACTTCTGAATCTGTCTCCCTTTCACTCCACAACTCTCCCTTATCTTCTCTGGCTAGGATGGGCTTCCCCGATCTCATTCACTGCAGCTAATCCCCACCGGACCCCACAGGACCCTCCCAGGCTTGGTTGGTTGGTACTAAAACCCGAGACCACCACCCCACTCCTCTGGCAGTCTACTATTGAACTATTGCTTGGTGGTTTGTTTGTTTTTTTTTTTTTTTTTTTTTTCCTTTTGAGACAGGGTCTCCCTGTAGCCCCAGCCGTTGTCCTGGAACTCACTATGTAGACCAGGCTGGCCTCGAATTCACAGAGATCTGCCTGCCTCTGCCTCCCAAGTGCTGGGATTAAAGGCACACACCACCATGCCCGAGTGGGGATTTTTTTTTGTTGTTGTTGTTCTTTGTTTTTGAGGCAGAGTTTCACTCTGTAGGCCAGGGTAGCTTTAGTGTTTTTAAAATTTATTTTTAGGGGGCTGGAGAGATGGCTCAGCGGTTATGAGTGCCAACTGCTCTTGCAGAGGACTCGGGTTCGATCCCCACATGGTGGCTATGAACTGTCTTTAACTCCAGTTCCAGGGGAATCTGACGCCCTCTTCTGACCTCTGTGGCATTGCATGACACGGGTGCACAAACCTACATGCAGACAGTACACTCATACACATAAAAAACATAAAATTTATTTTTATTTCATGTGTGTGAATGCATGTATGTGGGTTCACAGTGTGTGTGTGTGCAATGCCTCTGCAGGACAGAAGAGGGCCTCGGGTCTTTTGGAGCTGGAGTTATGTACAGTAGTTAGCTGCTTATGTCGGTGCTGGGAACTGAATCCGGATCTTCTGCCAGAGCAGCCAGTGCTCTTAACTGCTGAGCCATCTCTCCAGCTCCTGGCTTCAAACTCTCGATCTTCCTACATCTGTCTCTGGAGTGCTGGAATTACAGGTGTCTATCACAGTGCTTGGATTCACAAGTGGAACTTTCTGTTCTGTCCATCGTCACATTACAATTTTTATTGATATTTTATTTCATTATATTTTATTTTTGAGATAGGATCTCACTATATAGCTCTGGTTGGTTAGAAACTCACTATGTAGATCAGGCTCACAGAGATCTGCCTGCCTCTCCCCAAGTACAGGGATTAAAGGCATGTGCCACCACACCCCGGTTGACATTTCTGAAAAGTAAAATTAGGGGCTGGGGAGATGGCTCAGTCAGCCCATACATACACCTACACCATCTACACACAAGGTCAGATAAATTGTTTTACCCAATAAATATAACCAGAGAGCATCTATGCAAAATACGCAAAGATCTGGATAAGGTGGCCCAGGCCCGTTGTCCTAACACTTGGGCGGCTAAGGTGGGGGCATTGTCATGAATCTGAGGCCGGCCTTAGGTCAACAGTGAGCTCCAGGCTAGCTGGGCTATTCAGAGAGACTCTCTCCCAAATACACAAGCAAACCAAATGATCAAAATGATCAACATTAAAATGAAGAGTTGTGGATGGAACTCACTTAGGAAGTTGCTTCCTAGCATGCAGAAAGTCCTGGGTTCAATTCCCAGGAGGATCAAAGGTTCAAGGTCATTCTCCAATACATAGAGAATTCAAGACCAGCCAAAACTACCTTAGTCTCCTCCCTCCCTCCCTCCCTCCTACTCCCCTCCCTCCATCCCTTCTTCCATCACTCCATGGGCCAGGCTGGCCTTAAACTCACAGAGATCGGATTTTGCCTTCCGGGTTCTGCCTTCTGAGTGCTGGGATTAAAATCATGCACCACCGTGCCTTTAATCTTGGCACTTGGGAGGCAGAGGCAGGCGCAGGCAGATCTCTGTCTAGAAGAGGGCGTCAGGCTCCTGGAGCTGCCAGTATGGTCCTGGGATCTGAACGCTGGTCCTCTGCAAGAGCAGTGAGCATTTTTAACCTCTGACGTCTCTCCGGCCCTTTTGCCCTTTAGCAATCTCCGTTTACACCCGCCTCGCCTCAGCTGCACAGTGGCCCTGCTGGGGGCCGCCTGACTGAGGTGGAATCCCAGAGCAAAGCTACGTATGTGCTCAATGGACCCTTGCTAAACACTGCTGAAGTAGTGTTGGTGATAAGACCAAGGTTGGAGAGACAGGGCAGGGGTGCATTGCAAGGCCTTGGAGACACCACCCCAACTCTTCCACTGCTTAGCTGTGACCCTGAGGGGTCCCAGAAATGTCCCCAGCAGCACAATCTCAGAGAGCCCCAGGCTGACCACGTCTAAAGCAGCTTCTCAGCCCCTCTAAGGCGCCCATCTTTACCCTGTTTATTTTCTCCCTGACCAAGTCTGGACCTGTGCTGCCAACGTGCCCGCAGAGCAGAACTTGCCAGTTACAACTGTAGGACTGGGGGCTAGCTCAACCATTGGAGCACTTTGCCTCCTTATACCCGTGACTCCCTGGGTTGGAGCCCCAGCACTGCATAATCTGGGCATGCGGTGTATGTCTATACTTCCAGCACTGGGGAGGTGGAGGCAGGAAGATCAGAAGTTCAGGGCTAGCCTTGGCTAGTGAGTTCATAGTGAGCTAAAGCCAGCCTTGGGTACAGGAGACCCTGTCTCAGAAATAAAACCAAAACCAACTGCAGCTCTTCTGTCTCTCAGTCAAAGCCTCCCTTGTCACTCTGGGGCCTTCTCTGGCTATAATCCTTTACTGTTGTTGTTGTTGTTGTTGTTGTTTTATTTTTATTTTTTATTTTTTTGGTCTTTTCGAGACAGGGTCTCCCTGTAACCCCAGCTGTCCTGGAACTCACTCTGTAGACCAGGCTGGCCTTGAACTCACAGAGATCCACCTGCCTCTGCCTCCCGAGTGCTAGGATTAAAGGTGTGTGCCACCATGCCCGGCATTTTTTTTATTTTTGTTTTTTAAAAAGATTTATTTTTGGGGGGCTGGAGAGATGGCCTAGCGCTTAAGAGCACCGACCGCTCTTGCAGAGGACCCGGGTTCGATCCCCAGCACCCACATGGCGGCCGAGAACCATCTGAAACTCCAATTCCAGGAGAACTCCAGTTCCAGGGGAATCCGAGACCCTCTTTTGACCTCCGTGGATTGCATGACACGGGTGCACAAACTTGCATGCAGACAGTACATTCATACACATACAGAAATTAAATAAATTAAAAAAAAAAGATTTATTTTCGGGACTGGAGAGATGGCCTAGCATTTAGAGCACCGAACGCTCTTACGAGGACCGGGGTTCAATCCCCCAGCACCCACATGGCAGCTGAGAACTGCTCTGAAACTCCAATTCCAGAAAACTCCAGTTCCAGGGGAATCCAACACCCTCTTCTGACCTCCACGCATTGCACGACACAGGTGCACCAAACCTGCATGCAGACAGTACATTCTACACATACAGAAAAAAAAAAAAAAAAAAAAAAAAAACGATTTATTTTCGCTGGACGTGGTGGCGCACGCCTTTAATCCCAGCTCTCAGGAGGCAGAGGCACGTGGATCTCTTGTGAGTTCAAGGCCAGCCTAGTCTACATAGTGAACTCCAGGCCAGCTGGGACTAAAGGGAGACTCTATCTCAAAAAGACCAAAAAAAAATTATTTTCAATTATGTGTATGTGGGTATGTCCCCATAAGTGCTGGTGCCTGCGGAGGCCAGAAGAGGGCATCAGATCCCCTGGAACTAGAGTTGCAGTTGTGAACCCTGTAATGTGGGTTCTGGGAACCAAACCTGGATCCTCTGCAAGAGCAGTATGCCCATCTCTCTAGTATTTGTCTTGTTTTAAAATTGGCCTAGAATTCATTCTGAAGACCAGGTTGGCCTCAAACTTGTGATCCTGCCTCAACCTCCCCATTGCTGGGATTCTAGGTATATATTGCCAGAATATTAGCATAACAGCCTGAAGCCACCATCCCTACACAGGCCTAAGTGCACAGTTGGTCTTTGGGTGGTATCTTGAGACTTGGATTTCAGGACAGGATTCTCCCTGTTCCAAGAGTGGCTCTTGTGTCTAAACAAATAAAATTCTTTTTTTTTTTTTGAGATATCATCTCTTGTAACCCAGATGGCCTAACCTCCTGATCCTCCTGTCTCTACTTCCCAGGACTGAGATTACAGGTATGCACCACCACACCCAGTTTATTCAGTTTATTACAGGTATGCGCCACCACACCCAGTTTATTCAGTGCTGGGATCAAACCAGAGCTTCATGCATGCTAAGCAAACACTTTACAAAGTAGGCTGCATCTCCTCACAGATAGCATTATTTTAAAAAATTATTCTTTTAGGGGGCTAGAGAGATGGCACAGTGATTAAGAGCACTGGCTGCTCTTGCAGAAAACCCAGGTTCGAATACCAGCACCCATATGGTGGCTAACAACCATCTGTAATTCCAGTTCCAGGGGATCTGACCTCTTCTGACCTCCATGAGCACTGCGGGACATGGGTGCACTTACATACATACAATACACTCATACACATAAGAAAAATAAAATAGAGCCAGGAGTGATGGTGCACGTCTTTAATCCTAGAACTTGGGAGGCAGAGGCAGGTGGATCTTTGTGAGTTCAAGACCAGCTTGGTCTACATAGAGAGTTCCAGGACAGCTGGAGCTACAGGGAGACCCTGTCTCAAAAAGACCATAAATAAATAAATAAATTAGAATAAAATAAAAATGTTTAATTTTATTTTTTTTGTTTTCTATGAGTGTTTTGCCTGCATACATGTAAGTGCACCATGTGTGTACAATGCCCCCAGAGGCCAGAAGAAGGTAAGAAAGTCCCTGGAACTAGAGTTATGTACAGTTGTTAGCTGCCATGTGGGTGCTGGGAATCAAATCCAGGTCCTCTGCAAGAGCAGACAGTGCTCCTAACCACTGAGCCATCTCTCCGGTCCACAAATAGCATTGTTTACACTGAGCCCAGCCTGGGGAGTCTGAAATGCTCATTTATAAAGGTGCTTATGCAGCCAGCCCCACATTAATCAAGGCCTCATGAACACACTGATACTTTTTACTGCTGGAGGGAAGGGTTTGGTTGTCCATGCACTGGGGCTGCAGAGCCAAGTCCTTCTACTCCTTTTCTTTTTCAGTGTGTACATGTGCGTGTGTGCATGTGTGTATGTGTCATATTTGCATGTGTGTTTGTGTCTGCTAGGGTATGTTCATGGAGGACAGAGATCAACCAGGTGACTTTGTGAATCACTCTCTGCCGTGGGGACTGAGGCTCTGGCCTCATGCATAGGAGGCAGCGCTCTACTATCCAGCTGCACACACACACACACACACACACACACACACACCTCATTAATGAACCACAGATGCAAAAACTTCTCAAACAGGATACTTGCCAAATCATGCTAGACCCACATAAAGACGATCACTCCATCGATGACCAGGTGGATTCATACCAGAAATGCAGGATGGTTTTCAACCTATGAACAATCAATAATATCATAAAACACTAAGTTGGATCCTGAAAGACAAATCACATGATCATCCCAATTGACGCAGAAAAAACCTTTGACACAAATCCAACCATCCCTTCATGTTTGAAAGTCCTTAGGAGGAGATATTGGATTGCGAGGGATCATCCTCAATGTAATCAAAGCCAATACAGGGAAACCCACCCCTAATATCATCCTAACATGGGGAAACGACTCACGAAACATTCCTTTATAAGGTAGGACTCAGCAAAGGCTGCCCCTGTCCCACTCCTGTCTTCAATATAGTGTTGCAACACTTGCTAGGGCAAATAAGGGCCATCACGAAAGGAAATTAAAAGGAGTTCTAATTGGAAAAGAGGAAGTCAAGGTATCCCCTTTTGCTATGATGATATGCATCATTACTTAAGGGATTGCCGTATGTTACAAACTACCAACCAGGAACAAACTCCCTCAGATACGGAACGCGGCTCCATATAGGCTCTCAGTAAAGGGCAGGATTACAAAATTTAACTCCTTAGAAAATCAGTAGCCTAGCCGGGCGTGGTGGCGCACGCCTTTCATCCTAGCACTTGGGAGGCAGAGGTATGGCGGATCTTTGTGAGTTCAAGGCCAGCCTGGTCTACCGAGGGAGTTCCAGCGAGAGCTGGGGCTACAGGGAGACCCTTGTCTCGAAAAAGACCAAAAAAAAGAAAAAATTATAGCCCTTCCTTTACACACACATACAAGCAACTGAAGAGACGTGGAACCTATACCACGGAGACCTTTCCCACTCACAATGCCTCAAAAACAATAATTCATATAGAAACAAACCTAACCAAAGGAACCAAAGATCTCTATAACAAAAAATTTTAACCCCTGAAGAAGGAAATTGAAGAGACCTCAGAAGATGGAAAAAAACCTCCCATGCTCATGAATGGGAAAAATTAATATAGTAAAAATGTCCATTCTACCCAAAAACTTCTTGTACGATTTAATTATTCCCAAGTAAAATCCCAAAGAGTTTCTTAATAGGCTTGGAAAAAAGTCCTTATTTCATTTGGAAAACAAAAGACTCTGAATAGCCATAAGCAACCCTGAGTGCAAAGACCAATACAGGAGGGATCTCTATACCAGACTTCAAATTCTATACAGGGATATGGTCATAAAAAAAGCCTGGTACTGCCACAAAAAACAGACCTTTGACCAATGGAACAAAAACTGAAGACCAAAACTTGAGCACATCAAAATTTCAGCCACCTTATATTTGACGAGGGGGCCCAAGAGACACAATAAGGTGGAAAGACAGCATCTTACAGCAAGTGGTGTTGGCAAAACTGGATCCCCATTGTAGAGAATGAAATTAAACCCTACTTCTCACCCTGCACAAAAGTGCACCCCAAAAATGGACCAAAGGCATCAACATGAAACCCCAAAACTCTGAAGGTGATAGAAGAAAAGGTTGGCAGCAACACAAGACATAGGTATAGGAAAAGACTTCTAAACAGCAGCAGCTGCACAAGAATAAGGTTGACAATTCACAAAGGGACCTCCTTAAACTTAAAGCTTCTGTACATGCAAAAGAAACAATCATGGAAGGGAAGAGAACATCCCACAGAGTGGGAGAGAAATCTGCACTGCAGATACATCTGACAAGCATTGATTTCCAGAAATTATACACTAGACCAGGCGTGGTGCCGCACATGCCTTTAATCCTAGCACTTGGGGAGGCAGAGGCTGTGGATCTTTGTGAGTTCACGGCCAGCCGGTCTACGAGTAGAGTTCCAGGACAGCTGGGCGTATAGGGGAGACTCTTGTCTCAAAAAACACAAAAAAAAAAAACCAAAAAAAAAAAACCAAACAGAAACAAACAAAACCCTACTCAAAAACAAAGAAGAAAGAAAACAATGAAGAATCCTAATAGATGGAGCAAAGACCTGAAATAGAGACTTCACAAGTGAGAATTAGAGATGGCTGAGAACATCTTAAGAATGTTCAACATCGGCGGCTGGAGAGATGGCCTAGTGGTAAGAGTACTGACTGCTCCTTGCAGAGGACCTGGGTTCGATCCCCAGCACCCACATGACAGTTAAGAACCATCTTTAACTCCAAGTCCAGGAGAACTCCAGTTCCAGGGTAGTCCGACACCCTCTTCTGACCTCCGTGGCATTGCACAACTCGGGTGCACAAACCTACATGCAGTAGGTACAAGCAGTACATTCATACACATAAATTAAAAAAAACTGTTCAGCATTGCTAATAATTAAGGAAATGCAAATTAAAACCACTTTAATATCATCTCACTTCAATAATCTGGCTAGGATCAAGAAAAACAAATGGTACACTCTGGAGAGGTTGTGGGGGGGGAAGGGAACACTCATCCATTGTTTGGGAATTAAACTGGTACAGCCACTATGGAACGCGTTGGAGAACCCTTGGAAGACTCAAAATGAGTTACCACCTGACCCAGTCATACCACCATGGGNATGAGGCAGCCACATCCAGAGTGACACGACACACACACACGAGGCAGCACTCTACCATCCAGCTGCACACACACACACACAAACACGAGGCAGCACTCTACTATCCAGCTGACAACACACACACACACACACACACCACACACACACAAAAAAAAAACACACAAACACACACACACACGACGAGCAGCACTTTCTATCCAGCTGCACACACACACACGCACACACACCACACACGAGGCAGCACACACATCCAGCTGCACACACACACACACACACACAAACAGAGGCAGACCTTCACCATCCAGCTGCACACACACGAGGAGAGACTGTACCATCCAGCTCACACATACACACACACACCACGAGAGGCAGCGCCTCTACTATCCAACTGCATACCACACACACACACCGAGGCAGCAACCTACACATCCACGCACACACACACCACACACACACCACACACCACGTACGGGCAGCGCTCTACTATCCAGCTGCACAACACACACACACACACACGAGGCACCACCAAAGACACACACACACACACACACACGAGGCAGCACTCCACCATCCAGCTGCACACACACGAGGCAGCACTCCACCATCCATACACACATACACACACACACACCGAGGCAGCGCTCTACTATCCAGCTGTGCACACACACACACACATGAGGCAGCACTCTACCATATCAAAAAAAAAACACACACACACACACACACGAGGCAGCACTCCACCATCCAGCTGCACACACACACATACACACCACGAGGCAGCACTCTACCATCCAGCTGCACAAACACACACACACACAAACACACACACGACGGGCACACGTCCACATTCCAGCTGCACACACACACAACAACCACACACCACGAGCAGCACTCTTACACACAGCTTGCACACAGCACACACCACACACACACACAAAAAAAAAAACACACACATACATACACAACACACACAAAAACACACAAATACATGACAGCTTTGTGCACTTGCACCACACACACCACACACACGAGGCAGCACTCTACCATCCAGCTGCACAAACACACACACACACCACACACACGAGGCAGCACTCCACCATCCAGCTGCACACACACACAACACACACACACAGAGGCAGCACTCTACCATCCAGCTGCACACAACCACACACACACACACACGAGGCAGCACTTCACCATTCCACTGCACACCACACACACACACCACACACCGAGGCGCACTCACCGATCCAGCTGCAACACACCACACACACACACACACAGAGGCAGCACTCTACCATCCAGCTGCACACACGCGTACACGGTACACGCACACACACACACACACACACACACACACGAGGTAGCACTCCACCATCCAGCTGCACACACACACACGAGGCAGGACTGTACCATCCAGCTGCACAAACACACATGACACACACGAGGCAGGGACTCTACCATCCAGCCTCAGCCCCAGCCCTCTTCTTTTGCTGTTTTGAGACAGGGTCTTCCTGTAGCCGCTGCTGCCCTGGAATTCACAGAGATCTGCCTGCTGGACTTCTGGGGTCAAAGGCTCATGCCACTCCACCCGGCACTACCTTACCTTTTCATTTCTCACTGAGCCTGGAGCTTGCTGCTTTGTCTAGGCTGGCTGGCCAGCAAGCCACAGGGATCCTCCTGCCTCTGTCTCCCCAGCACTGGGATCACAGTGGGCCTGATATGGCTATTCCCATTGTGATCCATGGCCCTTTCCAGGACCCTCCCACCTTTTGCACAGAGGACAAGCCGGAGCCTTATTGCAGCCCAGTAGAAGTCAAACACCTTGCTTTATACAATGACATGTACAATACGAAGCTCACACTACTTGTCATCGCATTGATTTCTAGTAATAAAATATATAAATACAATATTTTAAAAGGAATACAAGTATTGTGGTATGTTTGGATTTGTCGTTTGAAAGTAAAGACACTATGCGCCTAGAGCATTTAGTGGGGTATACTATTCTTCTGCACTATAACAACACAACTTATTTTTGGTTGGATTTCGTCCCTGTTCTAGCCTCCACACACTGCCATAGCCCCCCTTGTATATTACTACGAATCTGCCGGAGGCAAATCTTAGTACTGGAACAGACACATCCTACCTGCAAGAGGTATACTCGATAGATATGCAGCACACCACACAACAGTCATCGTTGCGTTCATCCTGACCCCCGGTGCTTCACCCCCACGCGCAGCCAGACCTTCGGACTCTGGAAGCAGTCGTCTGAGCCTCTTCTACCTACTAATTCCACAAGCTTTTTCTATTGTTGGGTCTATAGGCATAGCAGTATGTTCAAAACCGAATTTGATACTTACTTATATATGCCTAAAAAGTTTTCACGATTAAGGTGTATGCCACCTCAGCCCTTTCTTCGGGGCACTATTGCCCGACGCTTATAGTATACATACTATTTGTTATATCATGCAATATATCATATACATAATGAAAATTGACAGTTTATTTGATAAAAGGAGAACTTTGCTTTTTTTACCTATTTCAGCTTATAAAGTAGGCATCTTCTTATTCGAAATTGCCTATTGCGAAATATTCATTCCAAAGGAGTTTGTCTAGATAGAGCATCATATATTAGGTTTTGCATCTGGATGTCGAACACTATATGTTTTTTCACCCCTAGTGGAAGGGGATAACAGGATTAATGATCAGTGGATCACACATATGAGTATAATATTCAATACTTTAATTGAAAGACTAGTTACGACATTAAATATTTTCAGTGCGGTCAGACTACAAACCGATTATGAATTTGGTAGTTCATCATAATAGATGGTGGAGCAGGCGCTATCACTATCAGCTACATAGTGCAGAGATTATCTCTTCAATTGCTGGGAGGCAATATTATGAAGCACTTGCGACATCTTTCGAATGGAGGGAAATCTTAATCCTGGGTTTGGTTCGGTTGATTGATTCGTATGGTTGGATAGTAAATCCTTTGTCTTGCATCATAAGTTTGTTTCTTATCTGTGGCAGGATCGCTCTCTGCTGTGATGAAGTGGTCTGGATCTAGTGAGTTCAATTTTACATTAGATAATATGTTGTATCTTTTAGGTTACCACATGATTGGCAGATAGATGTTTTGGTAGAAGTTATTTTGCTGTTTCATCTGTGTCTTTATTAGATTGTCTTTTCGTCGGCATCACATTCTTCAATAGAAAACATTTGTTATGAGTTACTGAACCCTGAACCTTGTGATTTATTTTCCACTTTTAACAATAGTAGACATTGTCTTTAGTGAGAGTTCTTGAAGCAGCGCATGTCCAGAGACACAACATATGTATGTCTTTCTTTTTTTTAATTGAAACAACTATTGTGTGGGTGTTGCGGTTACCTTGTTTAAGTATGCGTGCGGCTGTGCTTGTGTCGTGTGTCGATGTGTGTGGTTGTGATGTGTGTCTTGTGTGTGTACCTGTGTATGGGTATGTGAACCTGACAGCCAGTGTCAGAAAGAGTCCAGATGAGGGTGCCAGATACCGTATGGAGGGCATGTGTATGACACTGCCAGATAGGGGGCTGGGCGCCCAAACTTAGTGCTCTGCAAAGGAATAGTACTGCTCTTACTGGACTACTCTCCAAATACCTGGTTTTTTTTCGGTTCCTATGGTTCCATTATGCCGGAATTTTATCGACGTGTATGTTGTTTTAATTGTTCAATCACAACAGGGAACCCTTGTGCACCCCCTTTTCTGTGATTATTTTGAAGCAGGATTTTTGTGAACGCAGAAGTGAGATGAATGTACATCACTCTCAACGTTTAGGTTTCTTATCGTCTGCCCACTCCTTTCGTCGCATCGCTCCTCTCTTCCATACTTCTCTTCCTATTCTTGCCCACTTCTTTTTTTCTTTCCTGCTCAGAGAATGTCCAGTACGTTCCCAGCCATATTCATTGAAAACACAGTTCTTTGCTACATACAGACATTGCCATTGAGTTTTCCTGTCTCCGCCTAGAATTTATGTGGTATATGACATTTATTTTTTTATTTTTATATGGTGTTCTCTTTACTCTTTGTTTTATTTTCAATGGTTTTTGTATTGGAATAACCCTTACCATATACCCAGAAATCATTGTGTGGGAAGAGCTTGTTGTGGTTGTTTGACATCAATACGACTCAATGCCATCACCATATTCATGTATTTATATTTTAGTTAAAGAAGGATGTAAGAAGGTGTCTAGGAGATAAATGGTTCAACATCCACCCATTTAGGCTTTCCTCTTAACCTGTATGAAAGTAGAGTATGGGGTCACTAGCTCTGATCTTCCTAGATCCCGCTTCCACCTCAACGGTTAGTAAGACTTCATTTGATTCCTCATGTAAGTGTAATCCCGGAGACTGTCTGTGTTCTTACTGCTGTGTTGCCTGTTGCGGGATAATAGCACTACCTTGCTTGCCATATTATGACTTAAAAAAAATAAAAAACTTTAGGAAGATTCTGTCTTGGGGAGTCATTTCCCTTCAGATATGTGAAATGTTGGCCGCAAGGCAAACAACCACAAGATGAGTACAAGACCCCCTTTTCAGGACATCTGTAGGAAACAATAAAGATTAGCGCTATTAAGTATGCTAACATGGATTTATTAAGCATTGCTAACCATAAGAACGTGAGTTCATGGATCATATCACTATAATTTAGACTTTCAGAGTATTCACTTAATGTTATCTACTAATGCGGCAAAAACACACGAAACAACGAGCATGCTATGCAATTCGGGCAAGAGGTCTCATCAATTTCTTTCTCAAAGCATTCTTGCAGCTGGCCAATTGTTTTGCCCAGATGAAAAGGAAGCTGATGCGACAATTATCTTTACAAGACGGCCCGCACAACGAGAATATTGCCAGCTGCATAAGTTGGAATGAGAGATTAATTACATCGCACCATCTACGGTATTGTTCACCCACTTATCAAGAAGTCCCTATCTAAGCCATTGTGTTATAGGCAGTTATATACATCGAAGAAATTTTTGACGAACATACGAAATGATAATATATACCGTTTAGTAGTTTATGATTCTCTCCCAATATCGTGCGGGAGTGGAGCTCAGTGTTTTAGTATACCAAACCACTAGTCAAATACGGAAATCATCTTGCGGGAGATGCATTGATTTGATGCAGTGTGCAAATTCCACCTTAAAAACGATGTAACCTTTGGAAGTACAAGTACACAGAAACATATTTCATGTTGCACTGACTTAGAATAAATGGCATCATACATGATTCCAGAAATTGATTAACAAGTGAATATAACTGGTTCTTTAACAATCTTTTATTATTGGGTGACGACTTAGCAATGTTAACAAAGAATTTTGTTATGAATGTTATGAGTGAGATTAACAAATCTGAAATTAGGTAACATCAAGGATATAAATCCTATAGAAGAAAAGAGAAGGGAGATATATTTATAGATTCAGGACAGAGCTCATACTATTTTTGTTCAGAAAATTCTCATTTATCAGTGTCAAGGTGATGCAGAAGACGACCCAAGACCAGGTTTCGTGGAACCATTATAGGTATTAGTCCACCCTCTCCCTTCGGCAAAGGTCACTATTCAAATTACAAGAACTTAAGTAAACCCATACTAAAGGTGGTATATTATTCCCCTTGCCATTCAAGGAGGTTACGAAACATGTGATACAATAGGTCTCTTCCCTACGAATGACCAACCTATTATTTAGTGAAGGCATATAAAAAAGGGTGAACATAGATAACTGACACAGTATCTTGAGCTGCAAGAAGGGATAAATCAGCCACACAATCTGCACACCAGCTTACCAGACGATGAATAAAATGACATAGATATGTTACTAATATAAAGCAATAACTTATACTATTCTCAAATTATGGGTGGGACCATTATATTGCGTAAATATGATTTAACATTAGGCTGGAAACATCATCATTAATCAACAACTAATATTTAAAAACTAGAAAGCAAATTATTTAAAGAAGTTAGTAAGTCACTAATCTTGCTAACATTCACTTCTATATCGAGTGAGTTAAACATTATCAAATAATTTCATTTTTCTAAAATAATCAAAATTATCATCACTAATAACGAACTAAGGGATTGAAGCATTTGGGAAAGTGGCTAATCCAAGTTCAAGGTTTCTTAGGTAGTTTTTTTTGTTTTTGTATTTGTTTTTATTTGGTGGGGGAAAATGGTATCAAGTCAGTATTGAACTAAGATGCTCTTATTGACGCTTACTAATCTCATACTCTAAGACTTGAAATCAATTCCTATATTAGTTAATTTTTTTTTTTTCTTTTGGTCTTTTTTGAGACATTGGTCTCCCGTGGAGCCGCCAGCTGTCTGGCGAACTCACTCTGCATAGAACCAGCTTGGGCTTCAAACCTTCTATACAAAAATCTCGCCGCTACTGCCTCCCAAGGAAGTTGCTTAGAAATTAACAGGTGTTCAGCCACCATCAGCCAGAGCAAAATCGACTTTCCATTTTTAGGAAAAGAGATTAATTTTTCTGCTTATCATATATATACTTTTGCCAATTTCAAAGATATATTGTCCAGTTTTCAAATCACTTGGGTATGGATGAACAAAATGAACTTTCCACAAAACTATTCTTTTGTCACACAAGAGTCACTTCAGACGATTGCTACTAGGATTATCACAGTTCTAAAATGGTAACGTTGTTTCTAAATTGATGTGAGATAGAGGCAGATATAGTAGAGCCTAAATTATTTATTTAGAGCAGAAACACTTATCTGCAACCCACAGAAATAGCAACGATTTAATTTCTCGTGAGTTTAATTAGGACTCATGTGCAGAACATTGAACTTTAAGCTCTCTCTAAACTATTTATAAAAAATCTATGTTAACAATCTATTTTATAGTGCTGAATTCATGAGTTGTTAGTGTCTATTGTAAGTTTGTGCCCCCCTTGTAGCAATACAGCACACGAGGTTTCAGAACGGAGGGTGGTCTTGATTACCCTGGAAACTGCAGTTAAAGGAGATGTTCTCAGCCATCAAATGGGTGCTGGGGATCGAATCCGGCCTCTGCAAGAGCAGTTGCAGGCCACTTCTTTAACGCCTAAGCCATCTCATCCAGCCCCCAAGATTTTTAACTTTTTATAGCTTTTACATGTAATATTTGAGGCTAACATAGTCAGCCATGGCTCACTATTTTCTCTCCCGTGAGCCTGATATATAACTTAAAAAGCTCACAATAAATGATTGTGTGGAGTTTATAGTCAAACAGAGAATAAAATTTGAAACTGAGAGGTTCTTCAATATAAAAACACAAGGAAAAGCGAACAACATGAAATATGGGACCACGTATGGAAAAGACTCAAACCTCCACATTACATAGGAATCAACGGAAGGGGTGAGAATTCCTCACTAGTGGTTTTTTTTTTTTGAATTTAGAAGATTTAGTAGTTTATTTATTTTATCGATTATTCTTTAAGTCTATATTGATAATTGTTATTTGACTGCTCTGATGTTTTTACGTAAAATAGGCGACCAATTTCGATCTTGCGCCATTGGACCACACCGAAGAGTATTCAGCAAGAAGCGGTCCAAAATTAGCTTGGTACACAACAAGACCCAGGATGAGCCGCATGATGTTAACTCAGTCATAAATGTACGTAGCCATAGGGAAATCTAACCAAGAAGTCATCAGAACAATTCATAAGGATGTAACCCAACAGACAGATCAGAAAGAGATTAAACCTCTCCTCTCAACCACCACTGAGCCATCTCTTCGCAGTCTTTTAGATCTATAGTCGGCTTAGTAATTAATAAAATAACAACAGTTCTCATAAAGTAGACTGTAATTGCTCACAAAGCCAATTACACAAATCATTCCAAGACAAAATTAGTGATTATTTTCACTTAGAGTCAAAAGTCTATATGCAAGAACAAAAATTTATAGATAAAACAGAAAAAACTTAGCCATGATATCTAAGATATTTTCAATATGGGTCACTCTGTGGATTATTTAAATACATTCCATTATATTCCTTATATTTTTAAAGACCGAACCTTTATTTCCTTGTAATTTTCGGAGCACACTTCACCTCGCACATTCTATGAACAAGATTAATTTTATATTGTGATTTTTCTTCATGCTAAATAGCTTAGGCTTCAAACTAATTATTTCTTGGCCCTAATATCAAACCCTGCAATCATGTCTTATTAAGCATGATTATCTGTTATAATTTTTTGGATCTGGAAGAAAATGGAACAAAGCAATTCCCAGTGTTAAAAAGGACTACAGGTGCCAACCACACGTTACTAACCAAGCAAAAAAGTCGAACTTTATAGTTGAAGGAGAAGAGAAAACTCTTCCCATGACATAAACAAATGATAGAATACATGTCCAGAAAAACCAAACCCTCTTCAAGAAAATACTTGGAAGCGATCAAAGGACCAGAAGTGAGGAGCAACATTCCCCAGGCTATCCTAAAAGAGAAACTAATATAAAAAATAACTGCAGAAGTTAGAAACCAAAGACTAAAATGCAAATCTGATAAAAAGGTGTGAAGGAAGCAATCACAATATTAATAACCTTAAATATTAATAACTAAATTCCCCCAATCAAGACATAGACAGGGAGATTTGATTATGGAAACAAAAAACCCCATCTTTACATGCCCATCTCGTAAGAAGACCCATTCGTTCATCTCAAGGAATAGGCACCAACTTAATTGAAGGGATAGAAAAAGGTATTCCAAGCCCAAAATGGTACCCAAAAAGAAAGCAGGTTTGGCTATTTTTAAATATCAGACAAATAGGACTTCAAAAGTAAAAAGAAAATCAAAGAGACTAAGAGGGCCATTAAATCATTTTACAAAGGAACCAGATTACATGAAGCTATTCACAATCGGAATGAATAATATGCACCAAATCTCTGGTAGGCACCAAACTGTTTATAAAGACAATTTCTTCAGCGACCTCAAGGCACAGAATTAACCCCAGCAACCTCATAGTAGGGGGACTTCAATAACCGCCATGCCTAGTCCTTCGACAGCCATCAACAGGACAAAAGGAATTAAAAAAAAACCAGAGAGGACATCTGAAACTGAAAACGTGATACAAACACCAAATGGACCTCAAGGACATCTACTGAATATATCCACCCAAACACCAGAGAAAAAACACTTTATTCTATTCAGCACTTCACAGAACATTCTCCAAAGACCACATACTAGACACAGAAAAAGAAAAAAAAAACAAAAAAAAAACCTCAAAATAGAAAAAGATGGAATTTTCTAATTTCATGCATTTTTTTTTTTTTTTTTTTTTTCTTTTTAGGGTCTCCCTGTTAGCCCCCAGCTAATAAATCTACTCTAAGAATTTAAGCATACTAATTTCAGCTCCAAAGTGCCTTGTCATACATTGTATCACAGAAGCACAAGTTATCTTAGGCCTTACAAAGGGAGCCTGGTGTGAACTGCAATGGAAGTATCTCAGTCGGCCTGCGCTAACATGGGCCACTGCCAGAAACACGAAACTTGGAGTTCATCCCCAGGCCCAACCTAGGTCGTGGAATGAAATACCAACCCCCCGCCCCCAATCCTATCAAGTTGTAGCCTACTGAGGTCTCCTATGCATCTTGGTGTGCTGTGTCTCCTGCACATAGGATGTGTAAACACACACACAACACATAGCACAACACGTTAATACAGATGTATGTGTTTAAAATGAAATAGAACAAGAAATACTTAATTAAAAGGACGCTCAAAATTTTATGGTAATATTAAATATACTAAAAAAGAAAAATCACTGTCTTATATTATAACATCATACCTGCCAATTTATTATAATATTGTTTTCAACGCCATAAAATCTATTTCTAGCCATCTACATGAAAGCTAATTTCTTGGTTATTATTATAAATACACACAACACACACACAACGACACAACAGTATAGTATTATTATATAGTATATAGTATTGATCAATACAATTCCAACTAAGTGCCATTTTAAAATATTTTTCAACTAGTACTATATTAGCTTACGTGATCTTGTTTAATGCATTATGGATAACATGAGCCATTAAAAGTACACATTTATGGGGCTGGAAGAGATGGCTAGCACATTAAGAACGCAACTTCTCTTGCAGAGGGACCTGGGTTTGATCCCCAGACCCACATGCGGCTGAGAATCGTCTTTTAACTCCAGTCCAGGGGAATCTCGACACCCTCTTTACCTCCGCGATTGCATGACACGGTGCACAGACCTACATGCAGATCGTACATGCATACACATACAAAATTTAAAAAATAACATTTCAGCATTAAATGATTATGCTGCAACAAATGAGACCTTGATGAAATACTGATACAGAAACAATGATGCAATATCACTTTACTAATAAATATCCATAAAAATTGTTCTTTTATTATTCTATTTGGTGTGGCATGTTTATATGCAAATTATGTACGATTGACCACTCCCCTTACATGTCTTTGCAAGATCAGAATGGGGAGGCTTGTCAATTCCCGTGGAATATGTAGTTGTGGATGGTTGTTTAGCAGCAGATGGATGTGCTGGAATCAAACTCAGGTCTCTTAAGCACTGAGCCATTCTCTCTGTATCTTTTGTATATTTATAATTTTATTACATTTATGTGTGTGTAGGGAAGGAGAACAGGTGGCAGTCAGAGGAAAAGTTGCAGATGTTTAGTTATTTTTTTTTTTTTTTTTTTAAAAAAAAAAATTTTTATTTTGTATGTGTAATGAATGTACTTCTGCGTGCAAGGGGTGCATCTCCAGGTCGTAGCAATGTTCGCGGAGGCATAGAAGAGGGATCTCGATTCTCCTGGAGCTGGAGTTCTCTCTGGAATTGGAGTTTCAGACGTGTTCTCAGCCGCCATGGTGGGTTCTGGCGGATGCACCTGGGTCCTCTGTGAAGATGCGCGTCGGCATCCCGTTATGAAACCGCTGAGTGCCATCTCTCCAGCCCCAAGATGTTAGCTTTTTCTACTCCACCATTTGAGTCCTGCTAATAGGACTCAGATCCTCAGTTTCCTGGCAAGTGACTTTCCCTGGTGAGCACTGCTTTCTGGGCTATTATTTTTTTTACTCTGAATTAGAATTTCTTTTCTTTTCCAAAGCCAATTTTTATTAGTTGTGCATTTCACACAATTTCCATCAATTCGCAGACCCATTTCCCCTTCCGTTTGCCCCCACCCCAGGAGGGCTCTTTCATTCTGCCATGCATGGCTTGCATCTTTTTTTCAGTCTCTTTTAAAATTTTTCTATGCAAAGGTTTACTTATCGCGAACAGAAGTTCACCATTCAGTTCTTTGGGCAAGTCTTTTTGTTGATGTTGTTGTCTTCCCATTAAATCTCGGCCAAATTGGATATTACAATGCATATATACTGTTTTTATGCATTTTCAGCTTATATTTTCTTTTTTTTTTTTTTTGATTAGGCTGAAAGATGGTCATGTTTGAAGTTTCCTCCTTGGCAAGCGCAAACAACAATCAGTCCTTCCCTTGTGCTACACAGTGGGGCTTTCCCTTCCCATGATCACCAAATATGGTCCCAGCGGCAATATTGTGCTATTCTATCTTGTTCACCTTTCCGATGTACTGGTCGTCGTAGATCAGCCTGATAACATTGCAATCAATACTCTTGAAGATGCTGAAACCCCAGTAGCTCAGTCCACAGCTTGGATGTCTCAGCAGTCTCACATTAGCAGCATTGAAGGTTTGGATGATTTTTGGAGAGACATGAGGCTTCAATCCATATTACAGAGTGACAAGTCGTGTTAACTGTAATTTAGAAAGCGGAATCGTCTAATATTACCAAGGAAAGAAATATAGCCGCCCAAGTCGGATAACAAAGCCCAGCCATGTCCCATTGTTCGTTGAGAGGATGTGCAAAATGCATTTGTGCCTCGCGAATAGCCGTGCATTGCCTGAACGCAACACCATAGGGGATTTGAAGACCCGAGGCAAAACAACTGGATTGCTGTGATTCTTGATTTTTTTTTTTTTTACTTTTTGTATTTTCACTAAGATATCAAGTTTCATACTGAAGTTACAAATATTGTCTCAAGCCTGTACTAATGTATTTATTTCTGGTTTTATTAACCTTTTCTTGGTTGGATGCTTTCAAGGCACACTACTGGTTAGGCGCAGAGTGTATACCACTTGCATTTTGATCTTTCTCCAAGGTCAATAACAGATCTGAAGAATCTCAGTCCTTACATCTGCTTTTTTTATTATTTCTTTCCGCGGGGGAGCCCGTCAAAACTGCATGCCTTTTCATTTACCAGTTCCATGCATGCACTCCAGGACAAAGTCAGGCCTTGATAGACCCTTTGGAGCCTGGGGGCATTGGACCCTGTCACAAGCTGAGTGTTGGGAACCAAACTCTCAGGCGTCCACTGCCCAGTGATCCCAGTTAAATTATTAAAAACCTCGCCTGAAATGCACATCTTCCGGTTTCTATAAAGAAATAGAATGTGATATGGTGGCATCTTTTATTTTGTTTTACTTATGAATTATTAATCATCGAGTTATTGTGTGTGTGTTGTGTTCTGTGTGTGTGTCACACATGACATGACACCCAGGATTTTGGGAACGAGGTGTAGATATTGAAATGTTCAAGACCCCGTATCCAGTAAGTGCTTCTATCCACGATAGAAGATTCCAGAAGGAATCAACTAGGCTGTCAGCCTGATAAAGAATAAGGCACTATTGTGACTGCTGAAGAAGACCATTCACCAACCAGGAGAAAGAACGACAAGATAATAACTATATAGAAATTTGTGATTTTTGTATAAGATCGTCATTGATTTCTTTAAGTTATTACTCAAACTAGTGAGAGACTGTATACATGCATGATCTCTGTCCAGTTCATCTCTTCTGTTTCACATACTCAGAGTGAATTATATATCTGTAGTCCCTTGAAGAAAATCTACCTAAATAAAATATTCTTGTAACAACAATGAATTGCAAATTGTTCCATTCAACTGTATACATCTACTCAAAAATAACAAATTACATCTCTATATTTATCATAAGTGTGGGGCCGAATTTTCGTAACCTTATTATATATTTATGTAGAATTTAATATACAGCCAATCAAAACACCCACTTAGAAGACTAAAATATTAAATGAAAATAGTTTTAGCAAATTACAAGGGTGTTAAAAATCCTCCAGGTCATTAGTTGTGGGACTTTTTTTTAAAAAATAGATAGAATTGATATGAGGGAAACAGGGGTAGGTATATGTCTTAGCTTGTCGATACTAAGTATCATTCCATGATATGTTTTCAAAAGTTAATTTCCGACGAACTGACTATTACTATATAATAAAAAAAAGTACGCTCAGTAAAATGTGCAGAGCAGCCTCTATTTCCTTCAAACGTCTTAGCACATGTAAAATAGGTTCCTTCATTTGTCTTTCTCACACGAGAGGAGTGAATGATCTTTGAACACTGGGCAGGGCTAATATTAAACCTTAACGGAATCAGATAACTACATTAACATGCGCATGGGAGATCTCAACTGTAGAACTAATCACAACTAAACCTTAAGTAAGTTTGCAGAAAATGTCAATGGAGACCCTCATGGATTTGACATCCATAATATGGTTCACAGGGCTAGTGAGCATTGGGGAAATTATGAAAACCATGAATTTAATGAACAAGAAGAAGAAATGCTAGTGCATTGAGGGAAATTCGTCAGCTCGCGAATACTGTGCAGGTTCCAGACTATCCCTAGACATTCATTGACATTCTGTGCATCTTTCTTGCTTTGTTCATATTTGTAGATAACAAAAGTAGAAGATGATGAGTCCCGTCAGGGCATTCGAAACCATATTCCATCAGAGAACATCACTAACCTGCATTTCTGACAATGTTTCTCAACGTTGCCGCTCATACTTCAGAAAATGCCCACACGACAAATCAGTGGATCCCCTACTCCCGGTGGATAACCTTAAGTCAAAGTACCCTCAAAACTCTTCTTCCATATGGACTTTGTGTTCACATGATTTTATCACAGTAGGGAGGCGCAAATATACGCATACCTAGTTCATACAATTGAACTAGCATGCGGCAAGGTCCTTTGGTGGACTGGCTACACCACACACATAAAAACAGGCATTGATGACCCGATGGGAAGATAAATCTCAAAACTTGGGAGATGTAGGCAGAAGGTGCTCTTGGCTATATAACCTGTTCAGTGCCAGTCTGGGTCACATGAAACACCATCTCAAAAATAATACCATAACATCTAACTACCTGAAGTATCATCTTCTATATATTTTATTTTTTTCATGATTAAATAGATTTAGGAATGGTCAAAGAATTCAATCTGGTCTGCCACTTTTTTTTTGGTAATTGGTCCTCTCATAATTTCTTTTGTTTCTATTATTGCTTTCTTCTTAATGTCATTTTATTCAGACTTTTTTTATTTTTCATAAAAACATTTTCTGAGACAAGGTCTCCCTATAGGGCCCCAGCTGGCCTGTAACTCACTCTATAGACCTGGATAGCCTTGAACTCAAGAGAACCACCTGCCATCTGCCTCTGTAGTGTCCACCACAGGCCCTGCACTAAGACAGTTCGTGAGAAGCAACACATAAGTGAGGTGCTCGAGAAATTGACATCTGGTATCCCTGTGCCAAGATGCAGTCTAGATGACTTCTTACAAAAGCAGCATGAAGCATTATTCCAGCGCACCTGACGACCCGATTTCGTGGTAATTCAACAATTCTTAGCTACCATAATCCCCTATCTCCAGTAGTGCACCATCCGCCCCTCGACCAGACACTCATGACATTTTCGCTATAACTATGTTTATTGACTGAGGTATGTGCTAATGTATAGTTTTTTCTCACAGTAAATACTGACTCTTTAAATTATGTACATTGTGAATGCAGAGTGCCAGTCAGTGTTCAGACTCCAGATCCTTACTCAACAAGTGCGGGATTTCTTGTCTACTTAATAGGCTTCTTGATGTCTCATTCACTAATATCCTTATTTCTTCCTGTTTCCATGTCAATGATCTCTTAATAGTTAAAGTTGTAACAGACTATTACTCCTAAGGTAAGTAGTAAGATTGAATAGATGATTTCTCCAATGCTTCTTAGTTCACATCTTCAGGGTCTCGAATTTTTTCTATTTGTCATGCCAAATTGTTTCTTGCCACCCAGCCAGACTTTTATTTTTGTTTTCTGATGGCAGTGCCTTTGCAAGATCCTCTTACTAGAGTGATTCACTTCACAAAATCAATTTACGTTAAATCCTCATCTTTCCTTCTATATGTTTTCTTGTACGCCAGTTGCCAAAGTGTTCCATTTCCACATGTGGTTATTCTTGTCCAGTTTGGGAATTTGTTTTTGCTGAAGTTCTTCTGCCTTGTAAATATCCGGTTCTCAATACCACTTTTATTGAAGAGTTTGTTCTGTATCCATTAGAGATTTGTGGTTCCTCAGTTGAAATTGAATTGGCCATGAAAACCAGAATGTCTTCCTGGACTTACTATATGATGATCTTCAACTGCTAGTAATGTCTTCCTGGATTTACTATATGATGATCTTCAACTGCTAGTAATGTCTTCCTGGATTTACTATATGATGATCTTCAACTGCTAGTAATGTCTTCAGTCAGTATGTTGGAAATATATCTTTACCCTCACATTCATTTCAATAGCACCTACAGTAGGCAAGAAGTAGTATTAATTAACATGTCCATTTTAGAGGGTGAATGCGCATTTTAAATTAAATCTGATTACTACACCACTTACACCACACACACACACACATACACAGCCGACACACACATACACTACACACACACCACATGGTGATGGGAATAATATGTGTTGAACGGGAGACCATGACGCAATGGTGTCCAGTGACAAATGACAAAACCAGAAAGGAATAGTTGATTAGTGTTTAAATATAAGACCTGTGAATTATGTAAAAAAATAGCTCAATTTTCTTCTATGATGTGGAATCCTGACATATCGTAGAAGAAGTATTCTCTTTTTACGAAATGAAACCATGACAAAGGAATGATTTACCATTGAGGGCTGGTCAGCGCCGATGAAAAGGGGATTGCTTTCAGACCATAAGAAGACATTGAAGCTGAGTCACAGCTTAACGCTACTAAGATTGCACGGAGAGTTGGAGAGATGGAATTATATTTGAAGGAAATTGAAGACCTTGTCAGATTCAGAGTTGCAGAGGTGTCTGCCCGACCACCTGCTTCTGCTCAATAGAGGAACTGGAATCGATTGGAAGCTCCCCTGCATTCAATGGTACAGCTGGAGCACGTAGACCGAGGGTCTGGAATTAGACTCCACGTATCTTTTGGGGGCAATCCACCGCACCATGGACCCTGTATTTCTACTGTACCTCTGTTAACAGGACAGTGTATTGCAACACGAACATCGAGTTGGTATGCACCAACCTCAAATGTAAGACATTGAGCTCATATTAGTCTGGAGTATACAGCTTAAGAGATACAAACATGATCGAGTGCACTAGATTTCAAGCCACAGCTTATACGTAATACACACGCCGAGGCTGGCAAGGGAGAGCATGAAACGGTCAGCAGATAGGTCTCTGAATTCAAAGCCAGCTTAGTCTTATATACCCACAAGACTCGTCTTACCACAGAGATACATGCACAACCATGTTTATTGCAGCTCTGTTCACAATAGCAAAAAGCTGGAACCAACCCAAATGCCCCTCAGCTGACGAGAGGATAGGGAAAATGTGGTACATCTTCACAACGGAGTTCTATGCAGCAGTAAAAAAAGACATCATGAACTTTGCAGGTAAATGAATGGAATTGGAAGATATTATGTTAAGTGAAGTAACACAGTCCCAGAAAAACAAACGACAAATGGTATCCCTCATCTGTGGATGCTAGTGCCAATAACCTAGTTGTAAACATTTCTTGTTGGGAGTGATGCATATTGGAAAGAACACCACCACCACCGCCAACAGAGGGGACTGCATCAAAGAAGTGACTGAAAGGGTGAATCTGGTGGGTGGGGGATTGGGAGGGGGACATGGTTCTAGATTCAATTTGTAACATAATCTTGTACAAAAAATATGTAAAACAATAAATTAAAAAATTTGAATATCAAAAAAATTAAATGCTTAAATTTTTTTTTCATGTGTATGAGTGTTATGTCTGCATGTGTTTAAATGCACCCATGTCGCGCAATGCCTGAGAAGGACAGAAAAGGGTGCTAGATCTCCTGGAAATGGAGTTATAGACAATTGTTAGCTGCCATGTGGGTGCTGGGATTTGAACCCGGGTCTTCCATAAGAACCAGTGCTCTTAACCACTAAGTCATCTTACCAGCCTCTTGGTATGTTCTTAATGTGGCCTTGTGTACCTTCTCTTCCTGTTCAGAGGACAGCTATGCACTGAGTCCTGGGTCCTAGACCACCCTTCAACCCAAGAGCAGTCTTGGGAGCCCCTGGCACACATGTTCCCTTCTCAACCCTTTCTCCTCCTTACACTTGTCACCATTTGACGCCCCGTGATAATTCCTTCACATGTGATAATTCCTTTACCTGTCCTTTCCTACCCCTCCGCCCGTCCTGTCTTTCAGGTCTCTGCTGACTTCACAGCACTCTCCTGCAGACCCACAGGAAAACAGTACAAGAGCGGGTGTGGTGGCTCACACCTGTAATTCTAGCACTTGGGAGACTGAGGCAGGAGTCTCAGGAGTCTCAGGAGTCTCAGGTCAGACAGAACTATAGAGGGAGACCTTGTTCCTAGGGACCATCCTCAAAAGAAAACAGTAGGGGATATTTGCTGACTGGAACTGTAACAACTTTATTTCCAAAGACAGAACCACTCCCCGGGCTTTAAGTAGCAGGTGGAGGCTCTGGGCTGAGTGCCGCCATGCAGGGCGGGAGCAGACAGAGATGCGGCAGCTGGCAGGAGATACCGGCCAGTCCAGCAGACTTCACACAGGCTCCATCTGCAGCTCCTCCCCGTCCGCAGGCTCGATCTGGTGGAAGGCGGCATGGGAGCCGATGACCACCAGGGTGGCTCCTGCAGGACGGCAGGCAGGTCAGGGTCACGCTGTTACCTAGCTCCACCCCACACCCTGCCAAGACCCTGTACTCACCCAGAACCCAGAAGACAGCAGAACCAGCACCGGCCAGCCAGAAGAAGGGGAAGGAGACACCCCCAGCCAGCGCGTACTGATGCACTGGGCTCAGCTCTCGGCCTGGGGAGAGTGCATTGGGCAGTGACTCCCACCTTCATGCCAGGGGCAACAAGCACCCCATCGGGGTCACTCAGCCTGGAAACCTCAGGACAGAACGGTATGGACTGTCCCCCTGCCAAGGCCTTCCTCCACAGGCTGGCCCCACCCTGCTTCTCCTCTAGAACCTTCCACAGCTCCAGCTCTGCCTCTACTCCCTTCTTTTTAACTTTATTATTATTTTTTGATTTTTGTATGTGTATGAGTGTACTGTCTGCATGCAGGTCTGTGCACCCGTGTCATGCAATGCCTTGGAAGTCAGAAGAGGGCGTCGGATTCCCCTGGAACTGGAGTTAAAGACGGTTCTCAGCCGCTATGCGGGTGCTGGGAATCGAACCCAGGTCCTCTGCAAGAGCAGTCGGTGCTCTTAACTGCTGGGCCATCTCTCCAGCCACTCATTATTATTATTATTGTGTATGAGTGTACTGTCTGCATGTAGGTTGGTGCACCCGTGTTGTGCAATGCCGTGGAGATCAGAAGAGGGTGCCAGATTCCCCTGGAACTGGAGTTAAAGACAGTTCTTAGCTGCCATGCGGGTGCTGGGAATCGAACCCAGGTCCCCTGCAAGAGCAGTCGGTGCTCTTAACCACTAGGCCATCTCTCCAGCCCCGGTAGTCCCTTCTTAGCAACCCCAAGATCTCCTGTTTCCCAGAACCAGGATCTCATCTTCCAGGCTGCAGTAATGGACCAGGAATCTCAGGCTGGTGGCCAAGTCTGAGGAATTTTGTCTTTTTTTTTTTTAATTTTTTTTTTATTAATTTTTATTTATTTATGTATGTGTATGAATGTACAGTCTGCATGCAAGTTTGTGCACCCGTGTCGTGCAATGCCGCGGAGGTCAGAAGAGGGTCTCGAATTCCCCTGGAACTGGAGTTCTCCTGGAATTGGAGTTACAGACGGTTCTCAGCCGCCATGTGGGTGCTGGGGATCGAACCCGGGTCCTCTGTAAGAGCGGTCGGCGCTCTTAACCGCTAGGCCATCTCTCCAGCCCAGGAATTTTGTCTTTTAAAAGAAATGAAAGGCACCAGGCGTGGTGGTGCACGCCTTTAATCCTAGCACTTGGGAGGCAGAGGCAAGCGGATCTTTGTGAGTTCAAGGCCAGCCTGGTCTACAGAGTGAGCTCCAAGATAGCTGGGACCTACAGGGAGACCCTGTCTCGAAAAGACCCCCCCCAAAAAGAAATGAAAGGCTTATTCTTTCTAATGTGTATTGGTGTGTGAGGGGTGTGCACACGAGTGCAGGTATAGGGAGGCCAGAGGCAGGGATCCCTTGCAGCAGAATTATAAGCAGCTGTGAGATGCCTGAGGTGGGTGTTGGAAGCTAAACTCAGTCTTTTGCAAGAGCAGTACATACTCTTAACCACTGAGCCATCTCTCCAGCCCCTTATTATTTATTTTATGTGTATGAGTGTTTGGGGGGCATGTCTAACTGCACCCATGTTGTGCAGTGCACATGGAGGTCAGAAGACAGTGGTGGATCCCCTGGAACTCTAGTTATGAAGGGTTGTTAGCCACCCACCATGTGGGTGCTGGGAACCAAACCCAGGTCCTCTGCCGGAGCAGCCAGTGCTTGTAACCAAAACTGCTGAGCTATCTCTCCTGCCCCAGTCCCCTATACATACATATATATGTACATACATATAAATACATATATGTACATGTAGTTTTTGAATAAAAATTTTATTATTTATTTTTATTTTATCTTTTTGAGACAGGGTCTCCCTGTAGCCTCAGCTGGTCTGGACCTTGTTATGTAGCCCAGGCTGGCCTCCATCTCACAGAGATCTGCCCACCTCTGCCTCGGGAATGTTGGCATTAAGTGTATGCCACCATGTCTGGCTTGCTTATTTATTTATTTAGAGATAAGACCTTACTCTGCAACCCAGGTTGGCCTAGAACTCACTATGTACTCTAGACTTCTCTTGAATTTGCAGCAATCCCTCTGCCTCAGCCTCTCAATGCTGGGATTACAGGTGTGAGCCGCTTTGCTGGGCTGTGAAGACATGTTCCTTCAGATGCTTAGCAAGAATTTGGTTTGTGGGTACACTGAACGGTTTTACAAAACAGTAGAGATTTCAGGCTCTCCTACAAAGCTGGGAGGTCCGATGTTCTCCTTATAGCTATCAATCAGCTAAAGCCAGGGTGTGGTTGGTTGTGTTTTGGGGGCTCCTCCATCCCAACCCATCTTTTTCACTTGGCTAACTTCCCCTGAAGGTCAGTCTTAGTCTATCCAGGCCTGCATAAGGTCGCCACCTGGTGTCCAGTGTGGGTACCTGCAGCGGATGCTTTCTGGGAGAGATTGGAAAAGGGAAGTCACCTCACATTTGACAGTGGTGCCATGGGTTCTGGGGTCTCCTATTTAGGATTTATGGAGCTGACACTGGACGGGAACACCTGGTAGGTCTTGAGACCCTAAGGACCAGGCTTGTGATTGTAATGTACCTAATCTGGGCCGACTTGAGTTGTGACTATTTGGAGTTTTGCATTCTAAAAAGACCAGGATTAGAGGATCTGGGGATTTCTCACCAAAGAGCACAAGCTTGGACTGCAACGTGCGCAGATAGAGAATGTAACAGGCGCCAAAGAAGACGGCCAGAGCCACCAGCAGCATGGGAGATGTCACCCTGGAGGAAGAGTGTGGGAAGCAGGAGTGAGGAATCTGGGGCTTGGTCAGCCTGGTCCTCTCTGGCCTTGGACAAAGGTGGGTGAAGCTTCTGTCTTTTAGGGCAGAGAAGGCCGCGTCACATCTGGTCACACTGCATCCTAGCCAGGTTGATGCAGGAGTAGAGCGCTTGTCCTTTGCTGACAAGGCCCGTGGGGGCGGGGCCTCTGTGTCAGAGGCGGGGCCTGACTGACTAGGGGCGGGGCCTCTGTGTCAGAGGCGGGACCTGACTGACTTGGGTGGGGGGGTGACTGATTAGGGGCGGGGCGGGCCGGCTGGCCTCGGCGGGACTGGGGCTGCACTCACACGCAGTACAGGATGAGTCCCAGGAACACGAACACGTAGTTGCTTTGGTAATACTCGACATTGCGTACCAGGCGCTGGCACAGCTCACCCAGGTTACGGGGTCTCGAGAAGCGTTGCTGATCCACGAAGGTGCCCCAAGGCCGGATAGTCGCGCGGCGCCGCTCCAGCCACTCTCGGCCTGCGCCCGACGGAATCAGCTTGGGTAGCAGGGTCCTGGTGGGTGGAGGCAGGGCAGCTATGGACCGGGATGAGGGCGAGGGTGGGGATGGAACCCGCGGGGGACAAGAGAGGGGCTGGACCCCGGGTCCCAGCACGCAAGGTCCCAAGGATGACTTTGAGCTCCTAGGGGGAAGGGTCCCCGGAAGGGGCCAAGACTCCAGGGTCCCTTCCAGGGAGGAGAGGGGCTAGGGGTGCTGGACGCCAGGGTCCCAGAAGAGGAGACCGAAGGCCTAGGGAGCTCTGTCTCCGGGATGGGACTCCCGCATCTCGGGTAGAGGACTACAGCCTGTTTGCTCACGTGGCGCTCAGCCCTTCCGCCTCAGCATCCTTTGGCTGGTCCTTCTGGGCCGCCATGCCTGCGTCGTGGTGGGTAGAACCGCTGTAGCCAGGCCTGAGCCCCGCAGTGCCCTGGAGACCCCGCCCGAGCCCAGAATCTTTCGGCGGAGCAGACGTGGCGCGGTTCCTAGCCGTAAGGGGCGGTAGTTGCGCCTCCAAGCATTGTGGGAATTGTAGTCCTCGTGGTGTCCGCCAGGGCGGGCGTCAAGAGCACGGAATGACTCGCAAGACACCTTGGGAAATGTAGTCTAAGAAAGCGATGGGCCGCTATAGGGATTGTGGGAGTTGTAGTTTCGGCAGTGGCATGTACTGTCTAGCAGGTGGGCTGTCAAGGTGGGGGTGTTACCGGAGTTCGAATAGCAGAAGTAGGCCTTGTGTTTTTCGTGGAGGGGCCATGAGAGTTCAGGCCAGCTGGGGCTAAGGCGCAGACCTGTCTCAAAAAATAACCACAAAATAAAAAATAAGTAAGTAAAATAAATAAATAAATAAAACAATTCGTGGACCGCAATCTCAGATGTTGATTCTGAGTCAGCAAGTTTGGGATGGAATTCATTAATTTGCTTTTTGTTTTCTTTTTTTAATTTATTTTTATTAATGTATGTGTAGGTGTGCCCCAGAGATCAGAAGAGTGCATTTTGTACCCTGGAACTGGAGTTACTGAGTGCTGAGCCATCTTTCCAGCTCCCTTACTTTCTTCCCTTTCTTTCTTTCTTTTCTTTCTTTCTTTCTTTTTCTCTCTCTTCTCTTTC
>VZQC01006518.1:1129135-1170140 GCA_009823505.1 Rhizomys pruinosus
CCCAGGGTCCAGACCCAGCCCTCCTCCCTCAGACCCAGGATCCAGACCCAGCCCTCCTCCCTCAGACCCAGGGTCCAGACCCAGCCCTCCTCCCTCAGACCCAGGGTCCAGGCCCAGCCCTCCTCCTTCAGTCTGGGGTGCCCACCTGTCTCTGACAGCCCTCCACAATGATGAGCTTCTGCTGTGGGGAGGTTCGGGCAAAGACAATCTCGGTGTGGTTCTGCAGGATCTCGTCGATCTGCTCAGAGGTGAAGTCCTTGAGGTCAGTGCCGTGGATCACACAGGCCTTGGCGTCCCTGGAGAGAGCAGAGAGAGCAGTGGTAGAAGTCACTGAGGAATGGGGGGGACTGATGGACAGAGAGGCAGGAGGGACAGACCACAGACAGGAGAGCTGGGGCGGGGCCTGAGGAAGGGGCATGGGAGGGTTAGTAAGCCAGTAGGGTTGAGACACATGGATGAGGAGAGACAGACAGAAACAGGTATGAGGACAGAAAAAGCTGGAAGTCAGAAATAAAACATGGAGAGAGAGAGAGAGAGAGAGAGAGAGGCAGAGAACTATGAGACTTGATTGAATCCTTTGAGTCAATGTTTATAAAGCGACTGTTTATAATTATTCCTACCCTCCCACCACCTTTTCTTTTTCTTTTTCTTTTTTGGTGGTGCTGGGGATGGAACTCAGGAAAATATATATATAGCTGTACCACTGAGCCACACCCCCGCCTCCTCTTTTGAGTGCAGGGATTACAGGAATGCACCACCATACCTGGCTTCGTTTTACTTTATATTTGTATTGCTTGGGACCAGGGCTAGGAATCAAGCTCAGAGCCTTGTGGCCACCACAGAAGTGCTCAACAATGAACCACACCCCCAGCCCTAGCAGCAGTCTTAGTAAACAGGAAACTGGGGCTGGGGAAGCCTAACTGACTGACTCACGGTTACACAGCAGTGAGCAGCCAAAGGAAGGACACAGGACCTTGCTACATGGCTGCCACCTCTACACGTGGGGGACAACAAATCCAGGCTCTGAACGAATGACGGGGTGGTTCCAGAAAGGAAGAAGGTGGCTGGATGGGGCTAAGTGCAGGTGGTGACTGCTCTGATGGCTTGGTGGGGTCTGGAGGGGGCGTGGCTGCTCACCGGGGGTTGACCTGGCTGACAGGGATGTTGAGTCGGGCAGCAATATCCTCCACAGTTTCATTGCCTTCCGAGATGATGCCCACACCTTTAGCAATGGCCTTGGCCGTGATGGGGTGATCGCCGGTGACCATAATGACCTGTAAGCATTGTGTTTTAAGGGGTGGCCCAGCCTCCGCCAGCAGCCCCTGGCTTCCCATCCCCCAGCTGCCCCAGGACACACCTTGATGCCCGCACTTCGGCATTTGCCCACGGCGTCAGGGACGGCAGCCCGGGGAGGGTCGATCATGGACATGAGACCCACGAAGCAGAGGTTGTCGGTGGTGAAGTTCACATCATCACAGTCGAAAGCAAAGCCCTTGGGGAACTGTTCCTCGGGTAGGTAGTAGTGGCAGAAACCTGGTGACGGAGAAGGGGACATGAGGGCACACCTCCATGCCTGGGCCCTGCAGCTCCTAGCTGTGTGGATCTCCAGCGTCAGTCTCCCTACACAGTCAGCTAGCCAACCAGCACTCATTCCCCAGCAACTGTCTCACTCTATCGCTCCTTCAGTCATCCGTTCGTGGCGCATTTTGGCTCAGGGAAGCATCCAGCCTGTTCTAGTCGTGTCCCGGCCCACAGGTGATACACACCCAGCACACGCTCGCCCAGGCCACCAAGCTCTAGGTAGGCGTTCTGGAAGGCCTCCTTCATCTCCTCGTCCAGAGGCTGCTCTTTGCCCTGCAGGAGGATGGTGGAGCAGCGGTCCAGAATGCGTTCAGGGGCACCCTTCATCACCAGCAGGTATCGGTTGTCGTTGGGGTCCTCAGTCTCATGGATAGATAGCTGCAAGGGAGCAAAGGGGGTGCGCATGAGCCGGGCAGGGACCTAGAAGCTGCCTGCACCCACCTTCCCAGCCCACACAGAGCCTCAGGCGCCAGGAGAGGACAGCACCACGCATCTCTCCACACAGAGAGATCCTTCCTTTCTCCTCTCTCTCTCTCTCTCTCTCTCTCTCTCTCTCTCTCTGAGACAGGGTCTCCCTGTAGCTCTGGCTGTCCTGGAACTCACTCTGTAGACCAGGCTGGCCTTGAACTCACAGAGATCTGCCTGCCTCTGCCTCCCGAGTGCACACTTGGCCTGAGTCAGTGCTCTTAACCACTGAGCCATCTCTCCAGCCTGCCTGCCTGCCTTCCTTCCTTCCTTCCTTCCTTCCCTTTCTTTCCCTCTCCATCCCTCCTTCCTTTCTATCCTCACTCGCCCCTCCCTCCCTCTTTCTTTCCTTCCTTCCTTCCTTCCTTCCTTCCTTCCTTTCTTTCTTTCTTTCTTTCTTTCTATCTTTCTCTTCTTTCTTAGGTGCTGGGAATAGAATTCAAGGCCTCTCACATGCGAAGCAAGTGCTCTACCCCTGAGCTACATCCTTGGCTCATACCCTAGGGAGGCCGTTACCCGTTTCTCAGCTCTCCAACAGATCTCTGCTCAACCTCCCCTTTGCATCTCCATCCCTGTTTGTATCTCCTACAGAAATCCCATCTGCCCTTGTGTTACCTGCTTTCTCTATCTGCCTTGTACTAACTCCCTCAGTACAAATACAAGCCCTCATCAGATCTGGTGGTTAGCTTGCTTGCCTCTGAAGGGCACCTAGAATCAGACCTCTTCTCATTATCTTCTGCTATCCTTGCCCCTGGTGCAGATACCATCAACTGTCACTGGAAATAGCCTGTATTCTCCCTACAGCAACCAGGTGGGGCCATAGTTCAAGAGCAGAGCTCTTGCCTAGAATTACCCAGTGAGGAGCTAGAGGTGGAGGTGTGGCTCAGTCGTAGAGCACCTGCCTAGAATCCCCCAGTGAGGGGCTAGGGGCATGGTTCAGTGGTAGAGCCCCTGCCTAGAATCCCCCAGTGAGGGGCTGGGGTGTGGCTCAGTGGTAGAGCCCCTGCCTAGAATCCCCCAGTGAGGGGCTGGGGTGTGGCTCAGTGGTAGATCCCCTGCCTAGAATCCCCCAGTGAGGGGCTGGGGAGCTGGTTCAGGAGTACAGAGCTTGCCTAGCAGTTGCCAGGCCCTGGGTTCCATCCTCATCTCCACCAAAAAATAAAAAATTAAAATTAAAAATAAAGTTGAATCAGTGAAAATGATGCAGCAACCCTTCTAGAATTCAATGGTTTCCTCCTTTTGGGGGAGGTCTTTTTTTGAGACAGGGTATATCTGTAGTCCCAGCTGCCCTGGAACTTTCTCTGAGGACCAGGCTTGACTTGAACTCACAGAGGTCCATCTGCCACTGCCTCCTGGGTGCTGGGATTAAAGGCCTGTGCTACCACCATACCCGGCCAGTCTCATCTCTTAACAGAAAGGAAGCAGCTGGGCATGGGGGCTCGAATCTGTAGTCCCAGCACTTGGAAGGCTAATGTGGAAGTTCATCATGAGTTCCAGGCCAGCCTGGGCTACAGAGTGAGAGGGACCCTGTCTCCAAAGGCAGAACAAGCCGGATGTGGTGGCGCACGCCTTTAATCGTAGCACTTGGGAGGCAGAGGCAAGTGAATCCTTGTGAGTTCAAGGCCAGCCTGGTCTACAGAGTGAGTTCTAGGACAGCTGGGGCTACAGGGAGACCCTGTCTCGAAAAGACCGAAAAAACAAAACAAAAGCAGAACAAAGAGAAAGAGAAAACAAATGAAAAAGGAAGAAGAGGACTGGCAGGATGGTTCACTGGCCAGAACTGTGTGCAGTGAGCCTGGCGACTTGAGTTTGATCCCCAGAAGAGGGAGAGAAGCCACTCTGCAAAGCTGTTGTCTGACCTTCACACCCTCACCATCAAACATATGCGGTCTGAGTACATTCTGAACAAAGGAATTCGGTGCCGATGGACATAGGCCTGGATCTAGAAAATGACGCAGAGTGACATAAAATTGGTTTTATAAAAGGCCACATATTACACAATTCTATTTTTTGTGAAATGTCCAGAACAAGCCAATCCACAGAGACAGAAAGTGGGCTAGTGTTGACTCAAACTGGGGGTGGTGTGTGGAGGGGGGGGTGGAAGTTAAGGAAGGGCAGAGTTTCTTTCTGAGGTAATAAAAACGCTCTAAAATCGACTGTGTAGGTGGTTACCTGTGTCTGTGAACACACACAAACAACTGAATTACACACTTTAAAATAGACGACGGTGGTGTGTGAGTTGTATCTTCATAAAGCTATTTAGATCGATGTGCGTCAAGCCCCATCATGCCCCTCCTCTGCCTCCTCTCATGACTTCTGTTCTACCCTAAGAGTCATGGCTAGGTCTCCTCCACAGCCCTTGGGGACCCATGGTTCAGTATACACAGCCCTGCCACATGGCTGCCTGTGGTTCAGATAAGTGGCACTCCTGCCTCAGGGCCTTTGCACATGCTGCCTATGTCATTTGTCGCCTTTTGTCATTGCTTATCTTTCAGGACTAGAGTGCCAGAGAGGGGGGTCTTGACTTCTGTGTTCACCCTGTGTACCTCAGCACCTAAAACCGGGCCAAGATGCTCAAACCATCTAAAAAATGCATGAAATTTGCTGTAGGTATCGTGGCTGGGGCCTACCCTCTACTGCAGGCTGGGGCCTATCCTCTACTGCAGAGTTCCTGTGGTGAGCTCAGAAGACCTTGGCCTGCAGCGGTGACAGGGAATCAAGAAGAACCAAACAGTGATCTTGGTCTATAAATAATGGTAGCCAGCTGCTGACACTGCCTCACTCAGGACGGGAGGGAGAGCCAGCAGAACGTCCTCCTGTCCCAGCCGTCTGGGAGCTGGGACGCCAGTAATGCGGCTGCCAAGGGTCATCGCCCATGCTGGGACTTTTTGGTGATGTAGCTGCTATTTTTATTTTAGATCTTTTTTTTTTTACTGTCTGCATGCAAGTTTGTGCACCCGTGTCGTGCAATGCCGCGGAGGTCAGACGACGGTCTCGGATTCCCGTGGAACTGGAGTTCTCCTGGAATTGGAGTTTCGGACGGTTCTCGGCCGCCATGTGGGTGCTGGGGATCGAACCTGGGTCCTCTGTAAGAGCGGTCCGCGCTCTTAACCGCTAGGCCATCTCTCCAGCCCCTTTATTTTAGATCTTTTTTGGTCTTTTTGAGACAGGGTCTCCCTGTAGCACCAGCTGTCCTGGATCTCACTCGGTAGACCAGGCTGGCCTTGAACTCACAGAGATCCGCCCGCCTCTGCCTCCTGGCTGGGATTAAAGGCGTGCGCCACCACGCCCGGCTTAGATTTTTTTTTTTTACCCGTGTTGCCTGCATATCTGGAACTGTACCGTGTCATGCAGTGACTGCAGAGGCAGGAAGAAGGCATCAGATCCCCTGGACCTGGAGTTATGGATGGTTGTTAGCTGCCGTGTGGGTGCGGGGAATCGAACCCAGGTCCTCTGTAAGAGCAGCCAGTGCTCTTAGCCACTGAGCCATCTCTGCAGCCCCAGCGCAGCTGCTTGTGAGTCACCCCAAGCTCCTGTAACTCCTCAACCCTGTGCCTATAATTAAGCTTTGTAAATGCATCGCTTCACCAAGCTGACGTGGATGGAATTTTGTCTTTGGTGTAGTATCCTCCTAGTCAGTATCCTCTCTGGGCTGAGTAGATGTTTCTTTTGTTGGTTTATTTTTGGTGCTTTTTTTTTTTTTTTTTGAGACAGGGTCTCATGTAGCCAGTACCTTGGGATGGTTTTGAACTCCGGGTCTTCTTGCCTCTACCTCCTAGCTGCTTGGATAACAAGCACATGCCATTATGCTTGACTTATTTGTGCTTTTTTATTATAATTTTTTTGTATGTGTGTGTGTGTATGAGTGTACTGTCTGCATGTAGGTAGGTGCACCCATGTTGTGTAATGCTTCGGAGGTCAGAAGAGGGCATTGGATTCCCCTGGAACTAGAGTTAAAGATGGTTCTTAGCCACCGTGTGGGTGCTGGGGATCAAACCCGGGTCCTTTGCAAGAGCAGTTGGTTCTCTTAACCACTGAACCATCTCTCCAACCCCATAATTTTTTTTTGCGACACAGTCTCCCTTTAGTCCTAGCTGGCCTGGAGTTCACTCTGTAGACCAGGCTGGCCTTGAACTCACAGAGATCTGCCTGCCTCTGCCTCCCGAGTGCAGGGATTAAAGGTGTGTACCACCATGCCTGGCTTATTATAAGTGTTTTTATTTTATGTGTGTGAATGCATCACCTGAATGTATGTAAGTACACCCAAGTTGTACAGTGCCCGAGGAAGTCGGAAGAGGGCACAGATCCCCTGGAACTGGAGTTATGGACAATTTTTTTTTTTTTTTTTTTTTTGGTCTTTTTGAGACACGGTCTGCCTATAGCCTCAGCTGTCCTGGAACTCACATTGTAGACCAGGCTGGCCTTGAACTCACAAAGATCCCCCTGCCTCTGCCTCCCAAGTGCTAGGATTAAAGGCATGTGCCACCATGCCCAGCATGGACAGTTGTTAGTATCATATGGGTGCTGGAAATTGAACCTGGGTCCTTTGAAGGAACCTCCAGTGCTCTTAACCTTTGAGCCATCTCTCTAGCCCCTTATTTGTGTTTTTTTGAGACAGGGTCTCAGGTAACCCAGACTGGGCTGGCTCAAACTCACTATGTAGCCAAGGATGGCCACAATGTCCTGATCCTCCTTCCTGCCTCCCCTCCTGAGTGCTGGGTGTGCATCAGGTCTTACTGTTCAAATAGATTTCTACTGGTTAACTGACGGATTGATTGAGAAAGGGTTTCCCTGTAGCCCCAGCTGGGCTGGAACTTGCTATGTAGACCAGGCTGGCCTTGATCTCACAGAGATCTGCCTGCCTCTGTCTTGCTAGGATTAAAGATGTGCACTATAACACCCAGCTCAAAAAGACATTTCTTTATATCTCCCCAGGGAAAGTGATCCAATGCCTAGAGAGCCAGAGTTTGTACCTGGTATTTGTTGGTGGAGTTGAAGGGAATCTCAGCCACTTTCTTGTTGCGTTCTCGCATCAGCTTCACGGAGCCCGAGGACAGCTCGATGCACTTCAGCAGAGCAGACTCCGAGGCATCCCCAGCCACATCCCTCTGCGCAGGCGGAGAGCCAGGTCAGTCAGGAGCGCACAGCAGGTGTCACCAGAGGGATGGTGGGGTGGGGACACGGGCAGCTTCACCCACCTTGAGCACAGGGATGTTGTCCTGACCCCCCTTGAAGACAGCACGGTTGCAGAGTCCAGCGATGTGGGACAGGGCCACCCAGGTATGTGAGCTCTTGTCGAAAGAGGTCCCTGAAGGAGACGTGTGTGAGGCCAGGGAGTTCCCTAGGCCCGAGTGCTCCAAGCCCCCACCCTGGGATGCCGCTGACCTGACTGATCTTCAGTGGTGTCGGCCTCATGGATCTGGTTGTCAAACCACATGTGGGCAACTGTCATGCGGTTCTGGGTGAGGGTCCCTGTCTTATCTGAACAGATGGTGGATGTGGAGCCCAGGGTCTCCACAGCCTCCAGGTTCTTTACCAGACAGTTCTTCCGAGCCATGCGCTTGGCTGTCAGCGTCAGACACACCTGGTGGACAGGCAAGGGTGGAGGAGTTTCAGGGAGCACTAGCCTCAAGCCTTGTTGAGCCACACAGATCCACAGCCCACTTGCCCTGCCTTAGTTGAATCCTAGGTTTCACCCAGGACCATAGGAGTTTCAAACAACAATGTATTTGACAGAGCAACAGAAAAAGACTCAGGTATCCCCATCACCCCCAAACACACAGTAGAATGTTCACAGCATCAGCAAACTCAAAACACCAGAATTGTCCACTACAGGCAGAAAGGATCAATTGGTGAATCAAAGACAGAATATTGGGCTGGAGAGATGGCCTAGCGGTTAACAGCGCCGACTGCTCTTGCAGAGGACCCGGGTTTGATCCCCAGCACCCACATGGCAGCTGAGAACCGTCTTTAACTCCAGTTCCAGGGGAATCCGAGACCCTCTTCTGACCTCCGCGGCATTGCATGACATGGGTGCACAGACCTGCATGCAGACAATACATTCATACACATAAAAATAAATAAATAAAAATTTTTTAAAAAAGGTGATAATATAACTATAGGTCTTTACATCCCTGCAGTGTTTATAGTGTACCTCTTTGGTTTTCTGTGTGTGTGTGTGTGTGTGTGTGTGTGTGTGTGTGTGTGTTCGAGTGCATGTGGAAGATGGAGGACAACCCCAGATGTCACTCGTCAGCAACACTGTCTACCTTATTTTGAGGCAGAGTCTCTCACTGGCATAAAGCCAGCTAACAGGCCAAGCTGGGTGGCCAGCATGCGGGAGGGATTCCGGTGTCTCCACCTCCCTAGTGCTGGGGTCAACAGTGCACTTTGCCACACCTGGTTTTTTATATGGATTGTGAAAATCGAACTCTGGTCTCTTTGCTTGCAGAGAAAGCATTTAACAGCTGAGCCATCTTCCTAGCCCCTTTCTTTGTTTAAATTGGAAGACTGTCAGAAATCCAAGCCCCTCCTCATTTAGAAACAGAAGCTCTAGGGCTGAGTGGTTGAGAGCACTGGCTGCTCTTGCAGAGGACCTGGATTCAAACCTCAGTGCCCACAAGGCAGCTAACAACCATCTATAACTCCAGTTCCAGGGGATCCTATGCCCTCCTCTATCCTCCCTGGGCACTGCAGGGAAGGGGTGCACTTACATACAAGCAGACATAGCACTCATACACAAAATAAAATAAGTTCTTTAAAAAAAAAAAAGAAATAGAGCCGGGTGTGGTGGTGGCAATTGCCTTTAATCCTAGCACTCAGAGAGGCAGAGGCAGGCGGATCTCTGTGAGTTCGAAGCCAGCGTCACGGATTCAAAAGCCTGGTCTCAGAGCAGTTCCAGGGACAGTGGTGACTAATAGGGGAGACCCTGCTCTCAAAATACAAAATAAAATAATAATAAAAAAGGAAAGGAAAGAAAGAAAGAAGGAAGGAACGGAAGGAAGAAGGAAGAAAGAAGAGAAAGAAAGGAAAGAAAGAAAGAAAGAAAGAAAGAAAGAAAGAAAAAGTAGAAGCTTCACCATTTAATTCTCAAGTTGACCTTAATAAAAGCCCTGAAATCAGGCCTGACAGATGGTCAGTGTGAAAGTGGCTTGCGTGCCAAGACTGTCGGAAAGTTTTTTTGCGGGCATACTTTCCAGAATTTCCAAAACCCCAGCTGTTTGGAAGAGGAACTGACTCCTGAAACTCTGCCCCTGACCTCCATACTCTGGCAGGGGAACACCACGGCACACAGGCAGACATAAACACACATGACGTAAATAGATAGACAATTTAAAAAAGACTCCTGAATCCAGACCCAGCTCTTCCTCCTTCATACTTGGGAGTACAGGCCCCAGCCCAACTCTCTTAGATCCAGAGCCCAAGCCCAGCCCTCCTGCATCAGGCCCAGGGATCTCCAGACTTCCTCCCTCTAGACCCAGGTCAGCAACAGCCCACCTCCTCAGACCCGAGATCCAGACCCGCCCTCCCTCTCAATCGCCGAGGTCCAGACCTCGAGCCCTCCTCCCTCAGACCCAGGAATCCAGACCCAGCCCTCCTCGCCTCAGACCCAGGATCCAGACCCAGCCCTCCTCTCCTCAATCCCAGGATCCAGACCAGCCCTCCTCCTCGACCAGATTAGCCCAGCGTCCTCCTCACCTGCAGCCCTCCCTCAGTATCCCGGATCCGAGCCCTCAGCTCCTCCTCAGGACCCAGCCGTCTCCCTCTCCAGACCCAGCCCTCCTCCCTCAGTGTTCAGCCTTACAGTGACAGTAGCCAGCAGCCCTTCTGGGACATTGGCCACAATGATGCCGATAAGGAAGATGACAGCCTCCAGCCAGGTGTATCCAAGAATGAGGGAGAGGATGAAGAAGGAGACGCCCAGGAAGACAGCCACACCAGTGATGAGCTGGATGAAGTGCTCAATCTCAATGGCAATGGGCGTCTTGCCCACCTCCAGGCCTGAGGCCAGGGTGGCGATGCGGCCCATGACAGTGCGGTCACCTGTGGCTACCACCACACCCCGAGCAGTGCCTGTGGGGCCGGAGGGAGAGGCCGGGGTGGGCTGGGGCTCAGAAAGCTGTAGGAGCCTGACCTTCTGAGCCACAGACCTCTGTCAGCATCTCCTCAGACTCGTGGGCTCCCCCCTCACCTTCTACACAGTTGGTGGAAAAGAAGGTGATGTTCCGAGTCTCCAAGGGGTTGTCGTGTGTGCAGTCTGGAGAGCGGGTCTGGGGCTCAGATTCGCCGGTCAGGGAGGAGTTGTCCACCTGGGGATAGGGACGACAGAGATAGGGTTTGGCACAAGGACTGAGATTACAAAGCATATGACCAGGGGGACTGGACTTGTAAAGCCTCTGTCCCAAAAGGGGCCCATGGTGGTGGGCCTGTGACATCTGGGAAGCCAGGGAGTGGGATGGTAAAGACATGGAGCAGGGAAAGGACAGTTTCCCAAGACCCTGGGTCTGAGGGAGGAGGGCCGGGTCTGGATCCCTGGGTCTGAGGGAGGAGGTCTGGGGTCTGGATCCTGGTCTGAGGGAGAGAGCTGGGGTCTGGGATCCTGGTCTGAGGGAGGAGGGCTGGGTCTGCATCCTGGGTCTAGAGGAGGAGGGCTGGGTCTGGATCCTGGGTGTGAGGGAGGAGGGCTAGGTCTGGATCCTGGGTCTGAAGGAGGAGGGCTGGGTCTGGATCCTGGGCCTGAGGGAGGAGGACTGGGGATGAGCCCTAGGCCTGAGGAAGGAGCGATGGGGGGGGAGGGTCTGGACCCTGGATCTGACGGAGGGGGACTGAGGATGAGCCCTAGGCCTGAGGGAGGAGGGCTGGGTCTGAGGGAGGAGGGCTGGTGTCTGGACTCCTGGGTCTGAGGGAGGAGTGCTGGGTCTGGATCCTGGGTGTGAGGGAGGAGGTCTGGGTCTGGACCCTGGGTCCGAGGGAGGAGGCGCTGTGGTGGTCTTGCGGAGTTCCTGGGTCTGAGGAGGAAGGGCTGGGTCTGGATCCTGGGTGTGAGGGAGGAGGTCTGGGTCTGGACCCCTGGGTCTGAGGGAGGAGGGCTGGGTCTGGACCCTGGGTCTGAGGGAGGAGGGCTGGGTCTGGATCCTGGGTCTGAGGGAGGAGGGCTGGGTCTGGATCCTGGGTGTGAGGGAGGAGGTCTGGGTCTGGACCCCTGGGTCTGAGGGAGGAGGGCTGGGTCTGGACCCTGGGTCTGAGGGAGGAGGGCTGGGTCTGGATCCTGGGTCTGAGGGAGGAGGGCTGGGTCTGGATCCTGGGTCTGAGGGAGGAGGGCTGGGTCTGGACCCTGGGTCTGAGGGAGGAGGGCTGGGTCTGGACCCTGGGTCTAAGGGAGGAGGGCTGGGTCTGGCTCAGGAGTGGGGTTGGAGTTAGACCCTCATGAGGAAGCTGTGCACACGGTCTGAAGGAAGAAGGCTGAGCTCTTGTCCGCTGGGTCACAGAGGAGAAGGCTTGGGTTGGGTATGAGGGGAGAGGGTTAGGGTATGACGTTCCCAGCATGGTGGGAGGGTTTTGGGGGCTCTCCTCTCCTTATTCCTGACAGAGGAGGGCAGATTGGGGACCCAGTAGACTGGCCCACCTTGCAGCCATGTGCCGAGATGATGCGGAGGTCGGCTGGGACTCGGTCTCCACCCTTGATCTCCACCAGGTCTCCGACCACCACCTCCTCTGCATTGACCTGCATTTTCTCGCCTTCCCGGATCACTAGGGCTTGCTGGGTGTGAGACAGAGAAGAGTCATCACCCACACTCCTGTGCCTGATGCTCCCTGGGCACAGCATGCCTGGCTACTTCCTTCTGAGGGCTTCATGAGACCTCCTCACCTGGGGGACCATGTTCTTGAAGGACTCCATGATCTTGGAACTCTTGGCCTCTTGGTAGTAGGAGAAGCAGCCCGTGATGATCACCACAGCTGCCAGCACGATGCCCAGGTACAACTGTGGGCACACACCAGGACACTGAGTTACAGCTGCCTGTGGTTGCTTGATACTGGCCTCCCCACCCAGGTCACTGGAGTCTGAGAATAAGCTTCGTGTCTGTACTTATGTCGATTTGAGGATCTGTGGGTGTTTCTGTGAGGCTGTGTATGAGTCATCCTGTTCACGGCTGTGTTTGAGTCTCTGGGAAGATCAGTGTCTTTTTAAAGAAATTTTATTTGTTACTTCTTCATTTTTATTTTATGTATATGAGTGTATTGCCTGAATGTGTGTAGGTGCACCCCTGTCCTCCAGTGCCCATGGAAGTCAGGAGAGCATTAGAGCCCTTGGAACTGGAGTTACAAATGGTCATTAGCTGCCATGTGGGTGCTGGGAATCGAACCTGAGTCCTCTGCAAGAGCAGCCAGTGCTCTTAACTGCTGAACCATCTGTCTAGCCTCTTTCTTTCTTTCTTTTTCTTTCTTTCTTTCTTTCTTTCTTTCTTTCTTTCTTTCTTTCTTTCTTTCTCTTTCTTTCTTTCTTTCTCTTTCTTTCTTTCTTTCTTTCTTTCTCTCTCTCTCTTTCTTTCTTTCTTTCTTTCTTTCTTCTTTCTTTCTTATTTATCTTTTTTTTAAAAAAAAACTTTGAGACAGGGTCTCACTGTATGGAGCTTGCTATGTAGATGAGGACGGCGTCAATCTCAGAGATCCACCTGCCTCTGCTCCTGAGTGCTGGGATTAAAGGCATGCACCACTATTCCTGGCCATTACTTAATATTTTTATATGTTTGTGTGCAGGTGCCTCTGTGGATTTCAGCAGGATGCCTGGCCTCGTTCTCTGGCCTGGCTCTTGCTCTCCATTCCCTTGAGATGGGGTCTCTCACCCAATGTGGAGCTAGGCTGGTGACTACCAAGAACCAGTGATCCTCCCATCTCTGCTTCCCAACAGTGTCACCAGGCCCAGCTTTTTATGTGGGTTCTGGGGCTTTGAACTCAGGTCCTCATGTTTGTGCAGCAAGTGATTTTACCTGCTGAGCCATCTCCCCAGGCTTGAGTGACTCTGTGTGTGTGTGGGGGGGGGCAGGGAGCCCCAGGGCACGGCCTGTCTCACTTCCACAGTGCTGGGATTACAAGTGTTCCCTACCCAGTGCCACACCCAGTGTTTTGTTTGTTTGTTTGTTAGTTTTTTGGAGACAGCGTCCTGGCCCTCCTGAAACTCACTCTGTAGACCCGGCTGGCCCAGAACTCACATAGATCTGCCTGCCTCTGCCTCCTGAGTGCTGGAATTAAAGGCATGTGCCAGCAGGCCCGGCTCGCCCGTAGTTACATGAGTTCGGGACTAGAACTCAGGTCTTCATCCTTGCAAGGCAAGCACTTTATCCTGTGAGCTATTGCTCCAGCCCCTATTTTATTGATATTGTTGTTTTCTCTAAGTTTTCACCTAGCCCTGGTCTGGAACTCGCCACACTGTGGAGGACGGTCTTGAACTCGCCACACTGTGGAGGACGGTCTTGAACAGCTGACCCTCATACTTCTACCTCTGGAGTCCCCAGACTTCAAGCGTGTTCCCCATCACACCCAGATTTGCCTCTGGTTTTCTGAGGTAAGATCTTGCTATGCAGCCTGTACTGCTCTTGAACTTGAGATCCTCCCACTCAGCCTCCCTAACTCTGGGATGACAGCTGCGGGCCTCCATGCCTTGCTCTGCTGGGCTGCTACTGCCTCCCGTGTCTGTGCCTGTGCGTCTGTTTGAGCCTATGTCTTCCTACTGTGACTGTTCAGGTTCACGTCAGAATTTCTGTGCAGCTGTGGGCAAGTCTGTGTTTATGTCCATAGGCATGGGAACATGGGGGCCTCGTCTCCTGGGCCGGGCAGGTGGGCCCTGACTCATCAGCAAGTACCCACAAACCTCATCTCTAGGCATTTGTCAGGTTGTGATGACCTGATAAATAGTACCTGCCCTCAAGGCTGCTGAGCTCAGAGAACCTTAGGCCAGAACTCCGGCTCATTGCTTCAACTACTGATCTCCTGCCTCAGTTTCCCTAGTGCTGGGAGTATAGGCGCATATCATCACATCCTGTTTCATATGGTATTGGAGATTGAACCCAAGATTTCACACATGCTAGGCAAGCACTCTATCAACTGAACTAAATCATTTTTCCTTTCTTTTATATTTATATTTATTATTATTATTATTATTATTATTATATTGGTTTTTTTTTTTTTTTGTCTTTTCGAGACAGGGTCTCCCTGTAGCCCCAGCTGTCCTGGAACTCACTCTGTAGACCAGGCTGGCCTTGAATTCACAAAGATCCGCCTGCCTCTGCCTCCTGAGTGCTAGGATTAAAAGTGTGCGCCATCACGCCCGGCATTATTTTGGTCTTTTTGAGACAGAGTCTCCCTTTAGTCCCAGCTGTTCTGGAGCTCACTATGTAGACCAGGCTGGCTTTGAACTCACAGAGATCTGCCTGCCTCTGCCTCCCAAGTGCTAGGATTAAAGGCGTGTACCACCACGCCTGGCATTTATTATTTTTAAATTATTATTTTTTTTATTTTTGAGACAGGGTCTTCCTGTAGCCCCAGGAGGCCTGGACTCATCATGTAGATCAGGCTGCCCTTGATCTCACAGAGTTCTACCTGCTTCTGCCTCCTGAGTGCTGGGATTGAAGGCATGTGACACTGCACCCAGGTTTATTTATTTATTTACTTATTTAATTTTGAGACAAGGTCTCTCTGTAGCTCCAGCTGGCCTGGAATTCACTATATAGATAAACCAGGCTGTTCTGGATCTCACAGAGATCCACCTGCTTCTGCCTCCCAAGTACTGTTAGGTTTAGAGGAATGAGCTACTGTGACCAGCTCTTTTTTTTTTTTTAATAAACAAAGGTGTAGGTGTGTGTGTGTGTGTGTGTGTGTGTGTGTGTAGATCAGAGAACAACCTCAGCTGTTAATTCTTTGTTTCTTTGGTCTTTTGGAGACAGGGTCTTCCTGCAGCCCCAGCTGTCCTGGAGCTCACTCTATAGACCAAGCTGCCCTTGATCTCACAGAGATCCGCCTGCCTCTGCCTCCCAAGTGCTAGGATTAAAGGTGTGTGCCACTATGCCCAGCCTCAGCTGTTAATTCTTTTTTTTTAATTTTTATTTTACTTTTGTATGTGTATGAATGTATTATCTGCATGTAGGTTTGTGCACCCGTGTCGTGCAATGACGCGGAGGTCAGAAGAGGGTGTCGGATTCCCCTGGAACTGGAGTTCTCCTGGAATTGGACTTACAGACGGTTCTTAGCCGCCATATGGGTGCTGGGGATAGAACCTGGGTCCTCTGCAAGAGCAGTCGGTGCTTTTAACCGCTAGGCTATCTCTCCAGCCCCTCAGCTGTTAATTCTTATCTTCTACTTTGTCTCTCATTTTTCCCTCTGCACATACCAGGTCAGCGCTCAAAGGCCAGCTTCCAGGGCTTCCTGCCCTAGCTTCCTAGGTCCCTATAGGAGTACTGGGATGGAGTGCTGGGCTTACAAAGTCTGCTTTTATGTAGGTCCTTTTCTGTGGATTGGAACTCAGGTCCTCACACCTGCACAGCAAATGCTTTATCCGGTCACTGAGCCATTTTCCTGTCCTCCTCTCCCCCCATTTTTTTTTTTTTTTTTTTGGTCTTTTCGAGACAGGGTCTCCCTGTAGCCCCAGCTGTCCTGGAACTCACTCTGTAGACCAGGTTGGCCTTGAACTCACAAAGATCCACCTGCCTCTGCCTCCCAAGTGCTAGGATTAAAGGCGTGCGCCACCACGCCCGGCTCGCCCCCCATTTTTTGAGACAAGATTTGCTATATAGCCTAAACTGGCATCAAACTCCACCTCGTTCCTCAAATGCTAGGCTAAAGGTTATGTGCAGGCATACATATCCCCCAGCCATGCTGAGAACTGAGTCCGGGTCCTCATGAAAGCCAGCCAAATACATTGCTTTATCACTGGGGCCTGCCCAGCTCTCTGGGGCCCTTCTGAGTCTGTTTCCTTGTTTCTGATCTTGTTTTCTCAGAGGTAATTATAACAGTTAGATGCAGAAAGGAGAGTAGGCTTTTGAAAAGACTAAACAGACAGGGAGAGCGCGCACATGTGTGTGTGTGTGTGTGTGTGTGTGTGTGTGTGCCCTGCAGAGTACTCACATTGTCACCAGAAGGGTCATCTTCTGTGCCTGCCTGGATGCCATAGGCCAGGAAGCAGAGGATAGCCCCAATCCACAGCAGGATGGAGAATCCCCCGAAGAGTTGTCTGCAGAACTTGACCCATTCTGGGGTGGTAGGCGGCGGTGTGAGTGCATTGGGCCCATCTCGGGCCAGGATCTCCTGGGCTTTGCTGTGCGTCAGACCCTAGGAGACATGGGACTCACACAGAACCTTCCCTGAGAGGCCCTGGTACCCCAACCCAATACCAGTATCCCCGAGCACTCAGAATACAAGGCCCCAGCCCTGCTCCCTCAGACCCAGGGCCCCAACCTTAGCCGTCAGGACCTCAGCCCTGGCTCTGCCATCCTTACCTGCACGCAGTCAGTGTTGTATTTCCGGCAGACCTCTTCTACTGACATCTTGTGCTCTGTCTGAGGAACAAGAGTTTGGGGGAGATGGTAAGACACAGTCTTTCTGGGCAGGTGGGGCTATCCTGGGGGTGACGGGGTGGGGGGTGACACTTACCATAGCCACTTCCTTCTTGAGGTCATCCAAGTCCCGGCGCTCCTTGGCCTTGCTTTTCTTGGGCGAACCTTTGTCATCTTTCTTGTCCTGCGAGGTGGCGACACGATAGCTGTCAGAGCCACCAGACTGCGGGCGAGAAGGGGTTCCAGAGCGAGACCGGCCCGCATGCCCCTGCCCTTATCCTGACCTGGCCTCTGCATCTTTGGGCTGGGGTTGTCTCTGGGGGGGGGTCTCCCTGTCTCTCAAGGCCTCATTATGTCTGGCTGGTGTCTGGGGATCCCCTCAAGTTTCCCAAGGCCTGTGTCTTCTAGTTTCCCTCATTATCTCTGGCTCCACTTGTCTCTGGGTCTCTGTCTCTCTCTTCAGGTCTTTGAGTAACTCCTCTGTCTTTTTAAGTTTTAAAAAACCATTTATTTTTTAATTTGTGTGTGTGTGTGTGTGTGTGTACATGTGGATGTCAGAGGACCTGTGGGTTGTAGCAATCAAACTCTTGCCATCAGGCTGGGTGGCAAGTGATTTATTTACCTATTTATTTATCTATTTTTATTTATGTATTTTTGGTCTTTTTGAGACAGGGACTCCCTGTAGCCCCAGGGTGGCCTTAAGCTCATAGAGATCCTCCTGCCTCTGCCTTCCAAGTGCTGGGATTAAAAGTGTGGCCCACCATACCCAGATAGTATTCTTTGGCCCAGGCTGGCCTAGAATCACTATATAACTCAAGTTGGTCTGGAACTCCTGGCCTCAATCCTCCTGCCTCGACCTCCCAAATGCTAGGATTATAGTCATTAGCTGCTATATCTGTCTTGTCTGTCTTTTTAGTCCTATGTCTCTTCCCCTGTCTCGACAGGTCTCATGTAGTCCAAGCTGTCCCGGAACTCCCCATGTAGCCAAGAATGACCTTGAATTCTCCTCTTCCTACCGCCACCTCCCCGGTGCTGAGATCACAGGCACATCCTGTTTGTGTGGTGCTGGTGACTGAACCCAGGGCTTTCTTTGTGCATGCCAGGCGATCGCCCTACCCACTGAGCCACACACCCAGCCCTGTGTACCTTTCTATCTCCTCCTTGGGTGCCCTGAACGTCCCTGTGTGGCTGTCTCTCTGGGTCTGTTTCATCTTCCTCATTTGCTAGCATGTCTCCATCTCTTCCCATCCATCTCTTCCCTCCCCTCTCTGTGTCTCACCCAGGCTGTCTCTCTCTCTCTTACATCTGTCTCTGTGACTCTGGTCTCCCTGGTCTCCGCTTCCTTCCATCTCAGGCTCATACAGCCTGCTCAGTCTTGCTCTCTCTCGCTCTGAGCCTGGCTGAGCTCCTGTCTATCTGTCTCTCTGGGATCGTCTCCCTCCCTGGGGTGCTGTCTGCAGGGATCTCAGCTCCTCTCTGAGGGCCTGTGCCTTCCATGTCTTTGTCTTCGTTTCCTCAGTTAGGGGGTTTCTAGCTTCATGCCTCGGGGTGTTTTCTGCTCCCCACCTGGCTGTCTCCTAGGTCGACCTCCCCTGGTCTGTTGTCTTGCTCTGGGATCTCTCTCTCTCTCTCTCTCTCTCTCTCTCTCTCTCTCTCTCTCTCTCTCTGTCTGTCAGTCTCTCTTACTATTTCACTCTGAGATTCTCCTCTCTGGATGTCTCTGTCTCTCTTATTTCTCTCTATCTTTCTCTCTGACTGTGTAGCCCTGGCTGGCCTAGAACTCAATATGTAGACCAGGCTGGTCTCAGACTTGTGGTGATCCTCCTGCCTCTGCCTCCTCAGTTCTGGGTTGACAGGCCCTGGGCCATCCACCACACCCATATCTGTCTCTTTCTCCCTCTCTGTTTGTCTGTCTGTCTGTCTGTCCCTGCTCTACTCTGATCTACCTTGGTCTTTCCAGCTCAAGGTCTCACTGGAGGTCACTGACCCTGTATTTCCAGCTCTTTGGGCTGGCTTCTCTCTCACCCTGCGGATGTCACAGTCAGAGTCTCAGCAGATCTTGGGAGACCCCCCCTGGCTAGGTGAGTAATGAGTTTGAAGTGCACTCTGGATGTCAGGGACAGCTAAGACAAAGACCCAGGACAGGAGGCAGTGTGCGGCCTGCCCATGAGCAGTCACTTCTGAGGGCTTTGCTGGACAAGATGTGGACCTGAATTCCTCTCTTGTGGACAGCTAGGAACCACAGATGGTCTTGAACAGACTGTGAGCATAGTCAAGACTCGAGGAACAACTGGGAGGGGGTGGATTTGTGCTGCAGAAGAAGACGGAGAGGTCTCTGGCCTGGCTTGAGTGAGATGTGCTAGGAGAGGATGGGACTGAGCCTCCGGGTCAGCAGCCTTGGCAAATGCAGAGTGGTGTCCGAGGCTGGCAGGACAGGTGTGCTGAGACTGAGTGTTGCAGAGTGCTGCTGGCAGATCCCGCGGGCCCAGGGCCAAGCTGGGATTCGAGGCTCAGCATGGCTCAGTGCTAATCTCCTCATGACCTTGTAGCGGCCTGAGTTGCCTGCTGTCTGCCCCCAGACCCAGGGCTGAGTTCAGGAGTATAGGGAGGGGCCTCAGCCTTGGAGGCCTGGGAACCCCAAGAAGGGGTGCACTGGGAAGGCGCGAGCTTGGACCCAGGCCAGCCCTGCAGCAACACTGCGTCTCAGACAAGGAGGCACAGAAATTTGGGCACAGGAGGCTCATCCACCACCCTGAACACTATGCTACAAGGTGACATGGCACCCTCTGCAGAAGAGGCAGAGACATAGAGACATGTGAAGACAGAAGTCATGAGGTCAGGGTGGAAGAGTGAGCAGGGCGGCGGGAGTGAGGAGAGATGGGCTCTGCAGTTCTGCATCCGAGGGAGGAGGCTGGGGTCTGGAATCCTGGCTCTGAGGGAGGAGGGCTGGGGTCTGGACCCCCACCTCTGAGGGAAGCAAGCTGGAGAGCTCCGGGCCCTGATAACCAAGCCTGAGCTCCTGCTTGCCCTTGCCTCGACCAGACTCCCCTGGGGGGTGGTTTCCATCTGTTGGCATGAGTTGCCGAGGCTTTCCCAGGAAAGGCAGGAAGCCCAGATGGGCCACTGCAGGGCGGGAGCACCTCTGGGGGTGGGGACATGCCTGTCTTGCTGCAGCCCGCCTCTGCGGCTCCTAGCCATTTTCCATGCTGTCCGCCTCCCGGTGTCTCGACTCCCAGTCCCCCACCGCAGGGTCCCCTGGGACTGTCATCTCTAAACACCTCCACCTTGACCTCCGCCTTCTGACCTCGGACTTCTCTTCCCATCATCTGGGCTGATTTTTATTTTATTTCTTTTTGTCTGTGGATGGGAAACATCTCTCCTTTTGTTTCCTCCAAGCCAGCCTCGGTTTCCCATTTTGTCTCTTCCGTGTCTCTGCGTGTCTGTCTGTGTCCCTCGCTGCCCATTTTGCCTGTCTTTCCGTGTGTCTGGCTCTCTCTCCCGCACCTCTGCCTTCCGTCCCGTCCTCATCTCTCTCCCTGACACCACCCCTTTCTGCCATACAGGCTTTACGTCCCCAGCTGCATTCCACTTACCTGAAGCCATCGCTACCTCCCATCCCCCCTTTTCTCCTTAGTCCTCCCCCACCCAGTTCTCCCCATCCCCCCTCACCCACCCAACCCACATATCTGTAGCTCCATCCCCCATCTTCAAGGCCGGTTGGTCTTGATCCGCCATCTTTTCCCCCCATCCCTCATATTGCCTCAGGTTCTTCCCTCTCGACCTTTCTCTTCACCATGTGGTCCCAACCTACCCGTCTACTCCCTGACAGCCCCCCCCCCACTCTTCCCCAGACACAGAGGGAGGAATCCAGGGCTGCAGCAGGGGTCAGGTGGTCAGTCAGGGAAGGAGACAGCATCTGCTGGAGAGACTCACAGACAGAGAAGGGCACGCGGACACGGAGGCAAGGACACCTGGCATGCACACCCCCCACCGCCACCACATGCTTGGACTTGCACACCCTCAGCCAAGCACTTGTCTGTCAGCCATCTCTCTCTTGTCCCCCCACCCCCAACCCCTCCCAGAACTCATTTCTGCTGCCCGTAGATTAGGGGGGGCACACACTCTGCAGCCCCAGGCTAAGGACTGCAGAACTGCAGGACACCCCCATCCACGCCTCCCCCATCCAGGCCTCGAAGGAGAAAGAGGTCGGCTCATGTCTATCCCATGGCTGGTACCTGTCTCTACCCCGCCAGGGGACCCGAGGAGGAGATGGGGGCTTGAATATCGCCTCCGCACTAACATAGCTCTCGGACACACCCAGACGTGCTGCAGACTTTTGGACAGCCTGGGGGTCACGGATGGCTGCAGACCCTGGGGCTGGGGCTGGAGGGAGTCAAGGAGCACCACACACACACAACCACCCTCCAGGAACCGCATCCATGCAACTGCACTCATGCAACGCGGCAGGCACACGAGCCACCGCACAAGGTCAAACGGAGATGCTACGGGTCAGCCCACGCCCCCCGCGGACAAAGCCACAGACATGCGCCACAGGCCCCTTCCACCCAGCCACCCAGCCACGCGAGCTTGCCGGGCCGGCCGGCGCACGGTCCCCGCAGAGCTCAGGGGTCCAGGCGCCCCGACCCCCGCGCACACCCGGTGTCCCTGGACCCACAATGTCGCGCTCGCAGCGCCCGGCAGACCCCGGCACCTACCCCCATCTTGGCGGCTCCGCGGGGAGCGCGGCGGGCGGGCAGGCGGCAGCCTTCGGGCGGGCTCCGGGCGGGCTCGGGCTGGGGCCTCTGCAGCGCCCGCGCCTCGGTGGGAGCGTGCGTCTGTCGGTCTGTCGGTCCCACCGCACAGAGGCTGCGGCTGCGGCCGCCGCCTCCTCATATGCCCGCGCCCGCGGGGGGAGGCGGCGCGGGCCAATCAGGAGCGCCGCTGCGCTGACAGACGGCCCGCGGCCCCGCCCCCGGTACTGCAGCTGTCCTCCCCCCCCCCCCCGCCCCTCCAACCTCTTCTCTGCAAAGTGGCGGTGCCACTGAGAAGCGGAGCACTGCGGGGGGGCGGGGATCCCGGACACCCCCGTGGTGGGGACCTGGAGACCCCCTCAATGTAGGGGCCTCAGAGGAGGAGGCACTAAGGGAGGAAACACCCCGAAATCCCCTCTTTCTGGGATGGGGTGGGCACTGGGAAGCCCCAGTGAACTGCAGTAAGGCAGGGGCCCCAGAGCACACCCCCCCTTGCAATGCGAGTGGAGGACCCAGGAGTCTGTGTGGGTACTGTTCAGGAGGAGGGTGCTGCAGGAGGAAGGCAGCTGGAGGGGTGCACAAGACAGCAAGGAACAGCCTCAGATTGAGAAAGGGTGCTGCAGAGGGGGCAGGAGTCCTGAGACCCCCCCATTGCCCACCCCACAACTGAGATACCCTATGAGATACAACCACACAGCACACAGCAAACAGCACAGTCAGGAGGCTCAGGAGCCCCCACACCACAGCTGGACACCACCATGCCCCCCACTCCCATATCACCGTGGGCACACAACCGCGTCCCATCACACACCAGCCAGTATGTTCCATACAGCACCAGCGTCCCACAACCAGAGGAGAGGAATCCATGTAGACACCTGTCAAATCACAACAGAATCACAGTCACAGTGCTGAAGTGCCGTGGAGAGCCCACACCTTCCAGACACACGTCACATATTGCACCACAACTGACCTTGTGCCATCTCACACAGAGGCCCAAACCGTGCCCCAGGGGAACCAGCAGACCCGGTCACTTAACATCATTGCACACACAGGCCTTGCACCTCCACCACACACACACACCACATGCCATCATACATACTGCTCCCGAGTGTGTCTAGGCATGAGAAAAGGCTCACAGCACAAAATGGCCAAATCATTGCTGTGAGTGTCAGACAACAACGTGTGCATACCCACACACAGCCCGGTAATTCCAAGATAAACCACAGGACACCATCCCACACCTCGCACACACCGCACACCGTAGCACAATCACGTATATCTTTGTTGCACATCCAAACATGTTCCAACATTCCTACCCACACGTTACACCCACATCACACCATGTGTATGGACACATACGGACACACAGCTGGCACCCACATGCCAGGCCGGCCATGACAGAGAACACCCATCAGCCTCTACTGGAGCCTGGGGAGTCACAGCCTCCCACCCCCTCCTGACACTACTTTGTTCTGTGAGGAACACCTCAGACTCTCCTTGGGGATGGTGGTAGAAGACTGGGGTGTTGAGAGAGAACATGCCTGACCTGTGTGCTTTCTCAGAATGGGGTATCCTTCCCACCTATGGGACTTGAGGCCATGAGGATTCAGGCCAGGAATAAGAAGTGAGCTTGTTGTGTGGAGTTGGGAGCCGGGTGGAAGAAGGTTAGGATTAAGATGATCCTGCTCTCAGGGAGATGTACGAAAAGCGGAAGGTCAAAGATCAGAGACACAGAGAGGCAGAGGGATGGTCTTAGACAGGAACAGAAACGGGGGCACGGTAGGAGGAAAGGGGCTTCCCTCAGCATCCAGGGCTTCAATCTAATCCTGTTCTCTGACCTGTCCCCATCCCTCCTGCTGTCCCTTGTTGCCATGGTAACAGGAAGGCTGACTGCAGCAAAGGAGGCTGGGCCTGAAGATCAGGCTGTTGCCATGGAGACATGGAGAGGAGGAGGAGCTGCATCCTTTAACCCACGTGCATTGATTGCTCCCTGACACCCCTTCCCGACTCTAGCCCGTTCCCCCGGATGGAGAGCTTGTTAACGTTTGTCCATTTGTCCCTTCCTTCTCTCAACACATTGGCCTGGAGGTCTAGGCCTGGACCATAGGAGACAGGACTGGACAGGCAGAGAAGGTTGGGGAGGTTGAGGAGGTCTAGATCCCAGAAGATCTCCACTCATTTCCTATTCTCCAGCCAGCCTTGGGGAGGCTGAGAGTCTCCACCCGCCACAGCTCACCCCAGACAGGAGCTCAGAGCCCCTCAAAGAGTCCCTCCATAGACACAAGCCTGGTGAGAACGATGACTGCATCGTGTGCTCCCAATGCGAGGCTCTGCGGAAGTAGGAAGGAGGAAAGACAGGAAGGTCACAGGGATGGAGGAGGACGGGAGTTAGCGATGGAGAGCCATAAGAAATGCAGAGAGAGTTACAGACGGAAGACAGATTCGCAAGGGCAGAAATGAGTAAACAGGAAGACATGAGCAGAAGTGTTCAGCGAAGGTGACAGAGACACAGGGGACCCTGGAGAGCCGGACAGACAGGCTTGCAAAACTGGGAGAATCAGAGATAGACAGGAGAAAATCAGTGAGGAAGGAGAGTTCAGAAGTGGGGACAGATCCCCAAATAGAGCAGGCTTGGGGTGCTGAGTCGGGGGGGGGACTAGAAATATCTGCAATGATGCTCTAGCTAATTCAACAGAACCTAACCCAAGGGGTACAGCGGTTGATCAGTCTTTTACAGACATGGAGAAGAGAGACGCTGAGGCCAGCCCCGAAGGACAAGTGTCTGAGATACAGAAGAGGCCAGATGGATACTGTGGACACAGCCCGGCGTGGGGGTGCAGCAAGTGGGGGCCCATTTGGGCGTGGTCCTCCCCTAGGGGACAACAGAGGGCCCGCAGACCCTGGCAGCTAGCTTGCTTAGCGCCAGGCAGGCAGCAGGGTGCTGAACGGACAGCTCCCGAGCCGCTGTGGACGCAGCGGGAGGACCCAGCTTCTACGGACTCCCTCTCGGTCCTCACTGTTCGGGTCTCCCTCTATTCTTCATGTCGCTTTCCATCACTTCCGGTCACCCCCCCCTACCCCTCCTGTCTCATCTGAACGTCTCCCCTCTGCAGGACGGCGTCCCCTTCTGCAATGTCTCTCCGCATCCTCTCTCCCTCTGGCCTACCCTGGCGGCCCCTGACTCTCTGCACCCCTCACCCACTCTGCCAGCCCCAGGACCTCGTTCCTCCTGTCCCCGGCTGCTTCTCCCCCACCCCCGCTGCATCTCTCTCCCTTTCCTGCTCGGCCTCGTTTTGGCTCTGGCTGTGTGACCTTCAGGCGTCCTTTCTCTGCTGCAGTTTCCAAAGAAACCTCCAGTGAGGTGGGGGAAGGCGGCGACGGGAGGCGGCCCACCCTTCTCCCTTCGGCCCCCTCCCCGTTCCTTACTTTCCCCTCTTAGGCACACGCTCAGGAAAACGCAGGGTTAGTTCACACTTGAAGATGGCCTCACGGGGGTCTGTCTCACATGACGCACGACCCCTAAGTCCTCGAATAACTGTGGCCTAGGCCTTCGCCACCCCGACAGGTGCCACCCCTGGCGTTACCACGCAGAACAGTTCACAGGCCCTCCCCTCCCCCAGCCCCATCTGGCTTCCAGCGTCTCCGCCCCTCCAGATCCCGCATCCGTCTCTCCATCTGTCTCAGTCTCAGGGTGTCTGTCGCAGCGGCCCTCTGTCCTGAGAAAAGGTCACTGGAGAGGGTCCAGCCGCTGGGACCGGAGCTGACCTCCAGGGCGCAGGCACTGCCCAGGTGGCGAGTGTGCAAAGGCTCCCAGGGTCCCAAGTGCCCGACGCCCTCCCGTCCCCAGGAAATGACACCCGGGTATCCCCAGTTTGGGGGTTTTGTTCTTTTTTTTATTCCAACAGGGTCTGAGATGTGGCAGGGGAGGGGTGGGGGCCCAACTGACCCTCTCCCCGGGGGCGTCTCATAGAAATTCTGAGGTTTCTCCCCCCCAAAAAAGAGAGAAAGGAGAGGAGGGGCACCAGGGGACACCCACGTGTCCAGAGGCCCTCCCCACCTCCAGAAGCGTGGAGAGCCGTGTCAAGTCTTGGGGAGCCTGAGCGCCCCAGGACGGGGTCCTCCCCCCGCTCTCCGCGGCCCTAGGAGTCCTCGGTCTCTGCGCTCCGCCCGCCTGCGGCGCGGGGTGGAAGCGGGTGCCCGCGACACCCTCTCTGGAGTCCACTAGGGGGCGCAGGCCGGCTCCGGAGCCGGGCTCCGACTCCACCCGGAGCTGAAGGCAAAATCGCGGCGTCGTGTCCCCGCAAGCTGGGCGGGCGAGCCGGCCGGAGCCTGGGGCGCAGCGGTCCCTGCAGAAAGTCCGGGCGCACGCTGGCCCCGCGCACGGTCACTCGTGTTCCACCAGCTCGCGGGGTCCGGCGGGGCCCGGCCGCGGCCGGGGCGGGCTGGTGGCTTCGCCCGGGGCGCCCAGGCCACGCGGGGGCGCAGCTGCTCCCGAAGCCCGCAGCGCCTGGATGCGCCGGCACTCCTGGCACACGCGCACGTGCGTGCAGGGCGTGGGAGCCGCGGGCCGGGGTCCTCCGGGCGGCCCGGGGTCGTCCAGGAGGCGCTGCGGGCCCCCGTGAGCGCTGCCCGCGTCGCCGCCGGCGCCGGCCGAGTAGAGCTTCCCGTTGCTGAGCCGCATCTCTCGGACGGCGCGCAGCGACAGCAGGGCCCGACTCGGGCCGCCGGGGCGCCGGCGCCGGCGGGAACGCGACGTCTTGCGGCAAGACACGGCGTGGCGCAGCTCCTGCAGCATCTCCTGGCAGACGGACACCTGCGGGCGGCGCAGGACGGTCACCTCGGGCGCGGGCTGCCCTCCCTCCACATGCTCCCGAGTGTCTCCCCGACTGCACCTCCTTTCTGCACCTTCCAGTTCTCTGCCCTCACTGTGCTGTCAGCCCACGCAGCTCTCCATCCTCCTCTCCTCTCCGTCTCTCCTCTGCCCTGTCCCCAAACCTGCCCTCACTTTCCATCTGCTCTTTCCAGACTGAATTTCCTGACTGCTCCTAATCTTTCTCCCACTCCTGCCTCATATTATTGCAAGGCATATTTTTCCAAGTGGCAGACACTGTTCTGGGCACCCAGCCCTATATTGGAGAATAAAGCAGAACTCCCGGTCCTTGGGATGTAGCACAGCAATGAAAAACAGCTCCAGCCCCCCGCAGGTTAGTCACGAATGCAGAAAAGGGAAATAAGAACTGTAAATGTATGTAGTATGGCAGACAAGTGTTTGAGAGAATAAAAAATAATGTAAACAATAATGAAAAATAATAAAATAGAGGTGGAGAGTGTGGATGGGGAGGGACGCTGACTTCTGGGACAGGCCGGTAGAGGAAGCCTTCAGTGACATGACCTTTACTTAAAGATTGAAAGCCTGGCATGGTGACGCACGCCTTTAATCCCAGCACTCTGGAGGCAGAAGCAGGCAGATCTCTGTGAGTTCAAGGCCAGCCTGGTCTACATAGTGAGCTCCAGGACAGCTGGGGCAGAAGCAGAGGAGTGTGAGGAGCCGTTGGCCTCTGGGTATAATGTGTAGACAAGACCCCACAGGACTTGCTAAGGAATGGTGGAGAAGAGGAAGGAGTGAAGTCCCACCCTTGATCTCAGCAACCAGAAAGTTGGCTCTGCCTTGGCGGTGGGCAGGAGCTCAAGGCTGGACAGACTTTAGGATGCTTTGCTATGAGACACCTCTCGTCATTAGGGAGGGGAGCAGGGTATGGTGGCAAGTGCTTGTAATCCCAGCACTTGGGAGGCTGAGGCAGGGGGATTGCTGTAAATTTCAGGCCGGCATGAACTACATAGTGAGTTTTAAGGCCAGTAGAGGCTACATAGTGAGATTTTTTTTTTTTTAAGAAAAAACAAAGCTGGGCATGGTGACACGCACCTTTAATCCCAGCACTTGGGAGGCAAAGGCAGGTGGATCTCTGTGAGTTCAAGGCCAGCCTCGTCTACATAGTGAGTTCTAGGACAGCTGAGGCTACAGGGAGACCCTGTCTCAAAAAGGACTAAATAAATAAATAAAATAAATAAATAAATAAATTAATTAATTAAAGGAGCAGCTAGATACTAAGCAGGTAAGAGTGCTTGCCCCCAAGTCTAATGACCTGAATTTGAGTCAGAGGACCGTACATGGTGTGAGGAGAGCGGTGGCTCCCGAGAGTCGTCTCTCACTGCCATGACATCCTCACTCACATAAATAGAACCAGACCAGACCACCACCACCACCAACAACAAAACAACAGCAAAACAATACAAAAACCTAACCTTGGGCTCAGGGAAGACACATACTTGGTACATACCCAACTGGGGTTATGGCGCCCACTCTCTAAAGTCCCGGGCCTTGGTGGTCATGTGATCCTGCCTGACATTGTCAGGGCTGCTCTGAGTGATAAGATGTGGCTGGAATCGGGCATTTCTCTCTTGCCTGGCTCGCTCTTGGATCCCTCGCTCTGGGGGATGTGAGCTGCCCAGCAGGAGGGCACTTAAGCCCACAGAGAGTGCCTCCTTCGAGGAACAGAAGGCCTCCTGCCAACTACCATGAAGTATATGCAGTATGCTTTTTATTTCCTGTCTCTGATGGTTGATATCTTAAAAACATCTTCCTGGCTGGTGAAAGACTGCCCCTCCCCTATGAGAAAGCTGGCTGCCTTCACAAGCAAAACAAAGGATAATGGATTCAGCCAGGCCTGGGGGTGCAGACCTATAGACCCAGCTATTTGGGAGGCTGAAGCAGGAGGGTGGCAAGATCAAGACTATTTGGGGCTAGGAGGTGAATTCAAGGCCAGAAGGGGCAACTTAGTAAGACCCCATCTCAAAATGGGGCTTGAGGGTGTAGCTCGGTAGTAGAGCACTTGCCTAGAATCCGCCAATGAGGGGACTGGGGCATGGCTTGGTGGTAAAACATCTGCCTGACATGTTTAAAGCTCTTGGTTCTGTCCCCAGTAACGCACATACAAAAAAGACAACCTTGGGGCTGGAGAGATGGCCTAGCGGTTAAGAGCGCCGACTGCTCTTGCAGAGGACCCAGGTTCGATCCCCAGCACCCACATGGCGGCCGAGAACCGTCTGAAACTCCAATTCCGGGAGAACTCCAGTTCCAGGGGAATCCGACACCCTCTTCTGACCTCCGCGGCATTGCACGACATGGGTGCACAAACTTGCATGCAGACAGTACATTCATACACATACAGAAATAAATAAAATTTTTTAAAAAATTAAAAAAAAAGTCAACCTCCATGTTCTGGGCTAGATGTGGTAGTGCAAGCCTTTTATCCCAGTACATGGGAGGCAGAGGCAGGTGGATCTCTGTGAGATTGAGGCCAGCCTGGGCTATATAGGAAATTTCAAGCCAGCTAGGGCTACACAGAGACCCTGTCTCAAAAACAAAACAAGGGGCAGGAGAGATGGGCATTGGCTTCTCTTGCAGCGGACCCAGGTTCAGTTCCCAGAACCCATATGGTGGCTAACAACCAGTTCCAGGGGATCAGATGGCCTCTTCTGGACTCCACAGACACTGCATGACACAGGTGCACTTACATACATGGACTCCACAGACATTGCGTGACACAGGTGCACTTATATACATGGACTCCACAGACACTGCGTGACACGGGTGCACTTACATACATGGACTCCGCAGACACTGTGTGACACCAGTGCACTTACATACATGGACTCCACAGACATTGCATGACACAGGTGCACTTACATACATGGACTCCATAGACACTGCGTGACACGGGTGCACTTACATACATGGACTCCACAGACACTGCGTGACACGGGTGCACTTACATACATGGGCTTCACAGAGACTGCATGACACGGGTGCACTTACATACATGGACTCCACAGACACTGCGTGACACGGGTGCACTTACATACATGGACTCCACAGACACTGTGTGACACTGCATGACATGGGTGCACTTACATACATGCAGGCAAAACACTCATACACATAAAGTAAAGATGAATAGAAAAAAGACCACCCTTATGTTCCAAGCCCTCCCAGCAGGATTCAAACCGGCCTGAGCTGGCTGTACAGTCTACTTGGTCTTTCCCAGGAAGCCACCATGAAGACTGTGGCCTGTGTCCTGTGGCCTAACCCTAACCCCAATCTGCTTCTTCCTCCTGACTCAACTGGGTTGGCCCTGACTCACGATACTTCTCTCAGGAGCCATAAATAATAAAAATCTTTCAATGGCAGGGTCTTAGATGGATGTGGTGACACACTTGAGAGGCTGAGGCAAACTTGTGGGAATCCTCCTGCCTCGGGCTTCCAAGTGCCAAGATTACAATCACAAAACTACTATGTCTGGCTTGTTTGCCTTTTTATCTCTAATTTTTAAATATTCATTCATTTATTGATTGATTGATTGATTGATTGATTGATTGTCTATTTGAGACAGGGTCTCTCTGTAGCCCCAGCTGTCCTGGAACTCACTCTGTAGACCAGGCTGGACTTGAACTCACAAAGATCCGCCTGCCTCTGCCTCCTGAGTGCTAGGATTAAAGGGGTGTGTCACCGTGCCCAGCTTATTTATTTTTACGCCTATGAATTTTTTTGCGTGCATGTATATAAATGCACCACATGCATGGTGCGATGCCTATTGAGGCCAGAAGAGGGCACTGGATCCCCTGGAACTGGAGTTACTGACGGTTGTTAGCCCAAGTCCTCTGCAAGAGCAGCCAGTGCTCTTCACCTCTGAGCCATCTCTCTGGCCCCTCTGTCTCTCTCTTTGAACCAGGGTCTCATGTGGCCCAGGCTGGGACTGAACTCATACATAGATGAGGTGAGTCTTGAACTCCTGACTGGCTCACGGGCCTCCACTTCCCAGGTGCTGAGTTTCTTCTCTTCTTTGTTCGGCACCTGCTTCTCAGCCTCTGGGTCCCCCACCGACCCCTTTCAGTGTCCTTGGCATGCTTGTCACTCCCTGGGCTCTCCTTCCTTCCTCTGTCCTTTCTCATACTCTGGATCTTTGTCCCCGTCAGCCCAGTCACCTCTGCCAGGACCTCCTTTACCAAACCAGGAGTCCTTCAGCCCGTCTCTCACCTCCTGCCTCCCCAGTCTCTCCGGACATCTTGCATTCCTCCTTGCCTTCATCCAAGTCCTCCCCTACACACACACACACACACACACACACACACACACACACACACACACAGCTTTTGGCTTCTAACACTGTGGGATCTTCCTTGTCCTTGTCTGTCTGCCCCCCCCCCCAATCTCCTCACCTCCTCAGACTCTGCTGACCTCCGCGTGGACCAAATGAATTCCATGACCGCCACGAAGACCGCGATGATGAGGCCACAGATCAGCACGACAAAAATGCCGCCAATGTTCTCCATGCCCAAACCTGGGGTGGGGACGGCCATGGTGGATGTGTGAGCGGGGGGCAAGACAGAGTCCTGGGGAGAAGCCCATAGGGAGGGAAGGCTGACCTTTCGCCCTGTGGTCCTCCTCCTTCGGGCACCGGCCGCCCTCCCACCACTTGCGCTTCAGGATCTCCAGCCTGTTGTTCTCCTGGAGCTGCAGGATGGCCAACGTGATCTCATCCCGGAACGGGGAGCCTGCCCGGCAATGAGGGGTTCATCATCAGTGCCCACAGCCCCAGTCTCACCTGCCCTCCCCGGGGTCTGCCCATCCCACCCCCGCCTCTCCTCGTCTCCCTCCCAGCTGGGTCACACAGTGCAGCCAGGGCGGCAGTATTTGGAACAGTCGGGTCAGCCCTCTCCCTGCCAGCTGCACAGGAGGCCTTTCCTCAGCCTGCTGTGGGCTGCCGCTCCTGGGCACCCCTGGGACCTCCGCCTCCATCCGGGATGGTCTTTTCCTCACCTCCCCCAGGTCTCTGAGCCCATGCTGGCTCCCCACAGGGCTTCTCTGGCCGCTTTATTTAACATGGCACCCAGCCCCCCACTCCTCTTGTCAGTCTGTCTCATAACATTTGTCACCACCTGGGGCTATAGGACCAGGCTCTGTCTATGGCCCAGTGCCAGGGCATGCTTGCCGCCTGGCCCAGTCTCAGTGGATCCGTACTCACTCTTCCCCTCCATTCCGGCTTTGTCTCCCTATGTCCTCCCTTCCAGTCCTCCTGTCTCATACTTACTTCATTTCTAAGATGCTTCTTGAGTATCTACCACATGCCAGGCAGTCAGACACGGGGAGTGGTGTGATTAATGCTTATCAGACACCAAGGGCCAGATTCTGGTTTACTGAGTAAGTATTCAAGTCTCACGATGATCCCAAAGTTTGGAGACAAACTGGTGTTTGTGTTCCCAGCACTGAGCACCTGAAACCTGTGTCCTAAAGTAAAAACTGGCCCTCTCCTCCTCCCTCCTTCCTCCCTCTCTTATCCCTTTCCCCTCTCTGGTATTTTCTGAGTTTCTGCTCTGAGCCAGGCTGTATGCTTGATTCAGAGAATCCAAAGCAGACAAAAACCCAGTCCTGGCTGGTTGTGGTAGCACATGCCTATAATCTCAGTGTCTGAGAGGCAGAGGCAGGAGGATCAAGGAATTCAAGGCCAGCCTGAGCTACATGTTGGGACTCTGTCCAAAAACTGAAAAAGAAACAAAATCCTGTCTCCTTTAGAGAAGACGGCAAGTGGCACAATCCTTGTTTACTGCGTTGTACATGCAAAATCTCACATGGGTTCCTAGGCCTGTTTTTGCAGGTTGAAGTACAGAGACTCAGGATGCTGATGACAACTGCCCAGGGCCACACAGCACACCAGCCTGTTTCAAGGAGAGCCTCAAAAAATCCTGGGTCCACCTGCACATCTTGGTTTTCAATGCCCCCCCTCCATCGCATGTCCCACCAGGCCCGTACCCAGCGGCATGCCGATGCCGTAGCCCTTGGTGTCGAGGAGGCCCCCAATCTGGGTGAGGTTGCAGTTGAGACGCCGGTGGTACTCGTTCATGGTGGACTCCAACAGGAAGGCATAGCGAGAGTTGAGGACGCGGGCGATGCCCTCCTCTGTGCTCTTGACAAACACGCTGGGCTGTTTCGACTGCATGTAGTTCCACATCCGCTGGTATGTCTGATACCTTGAGTTCTGGCAGTGGAGTAGAGGGGGAGGGGGGAAGGAGGGGAAGGAGGGTGAGGGAGAGGAAAAGGGAAGGGGGGAGGGAGGGGAAGGGGAGGGCCCTTCAAGGCTTTCCCTGGAGCCCTGTCCCCTCCCTTCCCAGTACTCCAGGGCAGCTCTTCCCCCTGCGGCTTTAGTTCTGCTGACTTGGCCCAACCCTTCCAGCAGACTCCTTGGCCTTATCTGTCCTGCCCAGCCCAGTGCGGAATTCAACATTCAGTCCTCCTCCGCCTCCCTGTTCTTATTTCCCAGGTCAAAGTCTAGGTCCCCAGCTAGGCAGTCGCACTCTCTGCACAAGACCTATATCCACTGATCCCTGGGCTCCCCAACTGTGACTGACCATCAGTGCCTCCAGCTGAGCGCCCCTGCCCAGCCCTGCCTGGAGCGTGTGCAGTGATCCTCATACCAACCCCGGGAGGTTCTGGGAGTGCCCTACCTGAAAGAAGGTCATGGTGGACCCGGCGTGGATGGTGCCATACTCGATGTTTGTCTGATCTGCCAGGTCGTCGGCCGACTCCACGGGCACCTCCATGCGCTGCACGGTGAGGAAGGCAGCCAGGTTGGCCGTGTAGGAGGAGATGATGATCAAGGTGAAGGCCCACCTGAGGGGTGGGAGGCGTGAGCCACAGGCTGGAGCCATCTCTTCTGCCCTGATCTATGGCCATTGGAACCTTGGGACCCCAGTGATTCTGACCCTCAAAAGGTTCAATGGCTAATTAGCACAGAGGCCAGGAGAGTGGGTTCTGGAGTCACGGTCCCTGATTTTTTTTAATTAATTAATTAATTTATTCAAATGTAGTGTCTGCATGCAGGTCTGTGCACCCGTGTCGTGCAATGCCGCAGAGGTCAGAAGAGGGCGTCGGATTCTCCTGGAACTGGAGTTCTCCTGGAATTGGAGTTACAGACGGTTCTCAGCCGCCATGTGGGTGCTAGGGATTGAAACCGGGTCCTCTGCAAGAGCGGTTGGCATTCCCAACCGCTAGGCCATCCCTCCAGCCCCCACAGTCCCTGATTTTAAGTATACCTTCCACTTCCAGGTATAAGAGAATAAGATTGTCTGGAGTTATCTTCTCACTGTAAATAGCTAGAAAACTGGACAGAACAGAGAAAATGTCTGCAGTACAGGGGACTGAAGGGAGAGCTCAAGTATGCTAGGCCAGTGTTCTGACACAGCCTAACCTCAGTCCCTCACTGGTAGATTCTAGGCCAGTTCTCTATCAATGAACTGAACTCCAGCCTCTCATTGGTGGATTCTAGGCAGGTACTCTTATCGCTGAGCCACATTCCCAGCCCTTCTTTTTTTAATCTTTTTTAATTTATTTCGGTATGTGTATGAATGTACTGTCTGCATGCAGGTGTGTGCACCCGTGTTGTGCAATGCCGTGGAGGTCAGAAGAGGGTGTCGGATTCCCCTGGAACTGGAGTTCTCCTGGAATTGGAGTTTCAGATGGTTCTCGGCCGCCATGTGGGTGCTGGGGATCGAACCTGGGTCCTCTGTAAGAGCGGTCAGCACTCTTAACCGCTAGGCCATCTCTCCAGCCCAATTCCCAGCCCTTCTGATGGGTTCTAGGCAAGTGCTCTACCACTGAGCTACAGGCCTCGACCTTTTGTAATTAAACTTTTTAAGTTGTTTATTTTACATATTTTTGTGATTTATTTATTTTTATTTTATGTGTATAAATGTTATGACTGCATGTGCACCAGTGTTGTGTAGTGCCCACAGAAGATGGAAGAGGGAATTGGAGGCCCTGGAACTGGGGTTATGGACTATTAGGTGCCATGTGGGTGCTGGGATTCAAATCTGGGTCTTCTGCAAGAACAGCCAGTGCTCTCAACCTCTGAGCCATCTCTCCAGCCTCTATTTTATATATTTTTGGTTTATTTATGAGTATGAGTGTTTTGCCTGCTCATACATGAAGTCCATCACAAGCACGCAATGCCACTAGAGGCCAGAAGAGGGCATCAGATCCCCTAGGTGTTTGCCACTATAAGGGTGCTGGGAACCAAACCCAGATCCTCTGGAAGAGCTGTCAGTGCTCTTACCGGTTGAGCCGTCTCTCCAGCCCTATTTTCACTTTATATGTATGAGTGTTTTGCCTGCATGTATGTAAGTGAACCTCTGTCATGCAATCCCTGAAGAAGCCAAAAGAGGGCGACAGATCCCCTAGAACTGGAGTTATGAACAGCCGTTAGCTGCCAAGGGGTGCTGGGAACCAAACCCAGGTCCTCCCCAGAGCAGCCAGTACTCGTAACTGAGAAGCCATCTCTCCAGACACACCCTTTTGTATTTTTATTTTGGGACAAGGTCTCACTAAATTGCATGAGCTGGCTTTGAATTCACTGGCTTGCCTTGAATTTGTGATCCGCCTACCTCCGTCTCCCAAGTAGCTAGGGTTACAGGGGTTACAGGTCTTGCCAGGTCCACAGGAAACTATTTAAAGATGGAGGCCAGCAGGTATTGTGGGCTATGAAACCAAGTAAGCTTTTTTCTTGTCGAGGCTATTTGACTGCATTTGATTTATAAATGAAGGGAAAGCAATGAGTTCAGGAATCCTGCAAGTGGGGGAGATAGACTGCACTTTGGGAGGGGTGCGGATAACTGGGACATAATACTCAAAAGGAGAAAGGGCCACAGAGAAGGAGCCCCAGAAAGCTGTGGTTCACTTGAGTTTGCGTAGGGACAGACAGGAAAGCCTTTAAGTAGACAGCAACCCTCAGGGTTCACACAGAGCTCCAGCCAGAGGGACTCAACAGACTGAAGCAGAACCAAACGTCCAACAAATTAGAGAGAGGGTTAAGTGGGCCAAGGAAAAGCCAACAGGCCTGCCCCAGAAGAACTTAAAAATAGGTTTGAGGGGATAGCTCAGTGGTTAAGAGTGCCGTCTGCTCTTGCAGAGGACCTGGGTTTGATTCCCAGCACCCACATGGAGGCTAAGAACTGTTTTTAAGCCAGGTGTGGTGGTGCACACCTTTAATCCTAGCACTCAGGATGCAGAGGCATTCGGATCTCTGTGAGTTCAAGGCCAGCTTGGTCTACATTGTAAGTTCTAGGCCAGCTGGGGCTATAGGGAAACTCTGTCTCAAAAAGAAAAAAAAAAAAAAAAAAAAGGCTTGAGAGATGGTTCAATGGTTAAGAGCACTGGCTGCTCTTGCAGAGGACCTGGGTTCAGTACCCAGCACCTACATGGCACCTAACAACCATCCATAACTCCAGTTCCAGGGGATCTGGTGCCCTCTTCTGGCCTCTGAGGGCACTGCTCACACAAGGTACACTTTAACACAAACAGGCAAAACACTTACATGTGTAAAATAAGTATGTTGGGGCTGGAGAGATGGCCTAGCAGTTGAGAGCACTGACTGCTCTTGCAGAGGACCTGGGTTCAATCCCCAGCACCCACATGGTGGCTGAGAACCATCTTTGACTCCAGTTCCAGGGGAATCCGACACCCTCTTTTGACCTCTGCAGCATTGCATGACATGGATGCACAAACCTACATGCAGACAGTACACTCATACACATACAAAATAAATAAAATTTAAAAAATATGTTAATTAATTAATTAATTAATATGTAAAGGGGAGGTCTGGTGAGATGGTTTAGTGAGGTAAAGGCACTTGCCCAAAAGCCTGATGACCTGAGTTGGATCCCTGGGATCCACACGGTGGAATGAGAGAACCAACTTCCTGCAAGTTGTCCTCTGACCTCCACAGGACTGCAGAGCACCTGCACACCTACACCCATATACATGGACACAAAACAAATGAATAAAGATCCAATAATGGAAGAATAAGCAAAACATCTTTCAAAGAAGAAAACATACTAAAACATTTCTCATACAAACAAGTTGTCAACAGACCTGCACTTTCAGAAATGCTGAAAGTTTTTCAAGTAAAAGGAAAATAATACAGTATGAGAACATGGATGCATGCGAAGGATTAAAGAGTGCTGGCCATAGTGAATGTGAAAAGATGCAATTCCCTGCCCAGCAAGCAAAAGGACCTGGGTGCAATCTCCAGTACAGGAAGGAGGGCATATTGCCCAGTTGGGTGTGGTGACCACATGTGCTGGATAGCTTTAGTGTCAACTTGACACACCTGGGTTGAAGGATCCTCAATTGGGGAATTTGGTCCATTGGATTGGCCTGTGGCCACATCTGTGGTGTATTGTCTTGATTGTTGAGCAGTGACAGTATAAGAAGGCAGGCTGGGCATGAGCCAGAGAGCAAGCCAGTAGAGAGCAAGCAAGCCAGTGAACAGCACTCCTCCATGGCCTGTGCTTCAGCTCCTACCTCCAGGTTCCTGCCCTGAGTTCCTGTCTTGGGCTCCCTGAGTGATGAACTGTGACCCAGGAGATGTAAGCTGAATAAACTCCTTCCTCCCCAAGTTGGTGTCAGTCAGAGTGTTTTGTCACAGCAATGGAAGACAAACTACGACAGAAATTGGTACCAGAAGTGGGGTATTGCTGTGACAGACCTGACCTTGGTGTTTTGGGGAAGGATTGTGGAGGCGTTTGGAACTTTGGGCTGGGAAGATCATTGAATGCTTAAAGATCGTTGCTGTGGAGCTTGGAGCAGTTTTGCTGAAGGAGTTGTAGAAGATGGAGGCCTGGCTTGTGAAGTTTCTAGTTTCAAAGGAGAGCAGAGATCATCAGGACTGTGTAATCTGTGGGTTCTGGTCAGCTGGGGCTGGAGAATCAGCTGTAAGTAACAAGAGACCAGAACCTGAAGTGAAACTTTTGTGGTACTGGGGCAATTGATGCTGGTTAGCTGGGGCTGAAAAATCAGCTGTAAGTAACAAGAGACCAGCATCACTGAGGTGAAATCTTCTGGGGAGAATATCTTCAAGGTCAGCACACAGAAGCTGTGACCCAGAAAGGGCCTGAGCCTCCATCTCGAGCCAGAAGCCGGACTTGGTAACGTGTAAGAGTCTCCTATATGGTTCCGGTGTTGAAATTTGAGGGGGTCACAGAGAGCAGCCGAGGCTTGGCACTGTGAGAGGTCAGGAAAGACCATTGGTGGAAGTGCACCTCGGTTGCTGTGAAGACCCCAGGATTGCAGGGGTCATGGAGAGAAGCTGAGGCTTTGCACCAGGAGAGGTCAGAAGAGACCATTGGTGAAGGTGCTGCCTCAGTTTCAGTAGCGACCCCAGCTTTTTGGAGATGCCGGTACCCTGGGACGACCACCAAGAGCAGCGGTAGGTGTAGAATGGAGTCGGCCTGGGCCTGCGAGATGAGTGTGCCACGGACGGCAGAGTCGGAGAGGGGGAGCTGCCGAGACCCTTTGGAGCCCAGAAGATCGTGAGTGAATCCCAGGTGTCCAGCCTTGAGCTACTTGCTGGACTTAGGTTTTGTTTGAGAGTGCCTGATTCTTCCCTTTGAAATAAGACAGTACTTGTTTTGGATTTTACAGCAGCCCACAGTTAAGAGACTTTTAATAGACTGGACTTTTAAGTGTTTGGACATTTTAAGGACTGTGGGGCTTTTAAGGATGTACTGTCTTAGGTTGTGATTAGTGTTAACATCATACTTTGGGGATAAGAACTGGAAAGGTGGTTTAATAGTGATGTGTTTGTGTGTCAAGTTGACAAGGGGTCAATTGTGCTGGATAGCTTTGGTGTCAACTTGACACACCTGGGTTGAGGGAGCCTCGGTTGGGGAATTGGCTCCATTGGATTGGCCTGTGGCCACATCTGTGGTGTATTGTCTTGATTGTTGAGCAGTGACAGTATAAGAAGGCAGGCTGGGCATGAGCCAGAGAGCAAGCCAGTAGAGAGCAAGCAAGCCAGTGAACAGCACTCCTCCATGGCCTGTGCTTCAGCTCCTACCTCCAGGTTCCTGCCCTGAGTTCCTGTCTTGGGTTCCCTGAGTGATGAACTGTGACCCAGGAGATGTAAGCTGAATAAACTCCTTCCTCCCCAAGTTGGTGTCGGTCAGAGTGTTTTGTCACAGCAATGGAAGACAAACTACGACACCACACCTATAATCCCAGCACTTAGGAGGCTGAGACAGGACTGTCACAAGTTTGGGACCATCTCAAAACAAAAACAAAAACAAAGCAATACCCAGGTGTGGTGGCATAGGCCTTTAATACTAGCACTCAGGAAATGGGGCAGCCATATCTTTGTGAGATGGAGGCCAGCCTGGTCTACAGAGCAAGTTCCAGGCCAGTCAGGGTTACATAGTCAGACCCTGTCTCAAAAAACCAAAGCACCTCAAAACTAACAAAGCAAAAGAGAGAGAGAGAGAGAGAGAGAGAGAGAGAGAGAGAGAGAGAGGAATACATTTAAGAATTTAAGATTTTTCTTTTTGGTCTTTTTGAGACAGGGTCTCTCTTTAGTTCTAGCTGGCCTGGAGCTTGCTCTGTAGACCAGGCTGGACTTGAACTCACAGAGATCCACCTGCCTCTGCCTCCTGACTGCTGTGATTATTTGTTTTTGGGGGCAGTGGGCAGTGTTGGGGATAAAATCATGTGGTCTGCATATGCTATGCAAGGGTTGGATGTCCTCAGTCCTAAAAACTTTTTTTTTTAACCATAGGATCACACTATGCAGCCCAGGCTGGCTTCAGACTCACAGAGATCTACCCACTTCTGTTTCTCAAGTGGTGCAATTAAAGGCATGTGCCACTATACCTGGTCCTAAAAGCTTCTTGAAAAGATATTTAGGGGGCTGGAGACATAGCCTAGCGGTTAGGAGCACAGACGCTCTTGCAGAGGACCCGGGTTCGATCCCCAGCACCCACATGGCGGCTAAGAACCATCTGTAACTCCAATTCCAGAACTCCAGTTCCAGGGGAATCCGAGACCCTCTTCTGACCTCCGCGGCATTGCATGACACGGGTGCACAGACCTGCATGCAGACAATACATTCATACACATACAAAAAAAAAAAAAAAGAAAAAAAAGAAAAGATTAATTTTATTGTATTTTTGTAGGGATTTGTATGTGGTATGAATGTATTGTCCTAGACAATAGTAGGTATGTGCACCCGTGTTGTGCAATGTAACGGGAACTTCTGAAATTGGAGTTACAGAATGCTTCTTCTTAGAACCGCCTGTGGGTTGCTGTGGGATCGAACCACCGGGTCCTCTTGCAGAGCAGTTGTACTCTTAACTTACACTACCGCAGGACTATCTCTCCAGCCCCAATTCTTCTTTTTTTTTTTTTTTTTTTTAAGACCAGAGAATTTCATGTTACGCAGGTTAGCCTGAGCATCCTATGTGGGCCACAGGCGTGACCTTGAACTTCCATCCTTATTCCTCTAGGATAGTCCTCCTGCGATTACAAGAGGGCGACACCATCCCCAGCCTGTCTGTTCTTTGCTCATTTATTGTTTTATTTCTCTTCGTGGTTATTCTAGGATTCTAACATGCATCTTTCAATGATACATAAGATGTAAGACCCTTGAAACAGTATACATCCAGGGCTGGAGAGATGGCTCTGTGGTTTAAGAGCACTGGCTACTTCGAAAGGACCTGGGATTGGACTCCCCAGCCACCCACATGGTGGCATAACAATTGTCATAATGCCAACATATTCAGTTCCAGGGGAATCCAACACCTTCTTCTGACCTCCATTGTATGACACAGGTTGCAATTTATACAACCATCCAGGCAATATACTCAACATATAAAATAAAAATAATAAAATAAAATTCTAGAAAAAAAAAAAAAAAAAACGCAGTTACATAGTCCACATCAAGAGCAGGGCCAGTAACGATGGCTCAGCATGTAAAGGAATTTGGGTTCGCCCAAGTCTGACTCTCTCCGACTGACTCCCGGACTCAATGGTGGGAGAAGAGAGCCAGATCCAAACACAGATTTGTACACACACACACACACAATTGACACACACAACACACCACACAAATAAAAAATAAATAAATAAATAAATACAAAATAAATAAAAGTTAAATTTTAAAAACAGCTGGAGAGGTGGTTCGGCAGTTAAGAGCAATGTCTGCTCTATCAGAGGACCAGAGTTCAGATCCCAACACCCACATCAGGTGGCTCACAATCTGTAAACACAGCTCCAGTGCATCTTATGCCCCCTTCTCCTGGTTATGGCCACCATGGCTCCATGCACAATGCATGCACACGTACATAGTGCACATAAACAAACATACTAGAAATAAAAGGAATTCGGGGCTGGAGAGATGGCCACAGAGTTTAAGAGCACTGACTGTCTGACAGAAGGACAAGGTTTGAATCATTCCACGAACCACATATGGAAAAAAAAAAAACTGTCTTTAAGCTGGGCGTGCTGCGCATAGCCTCTTAATCCTAGCCCTCGAAGGAGCAATGCAGCGGCGATCTCTGTCTCTGAGTCCAGGCCAGCCTGGCAATAGAGTTGAGTTCCAGGCCAGCTGGGGCTGATAGGGAGACCCTTCTTCAAAAAAAAAAAAAAAAGGAAAAAAAGGAAAAAAAAGAAAAAAAGAAATCTTTAAAAAAACAAAATCATCCTCGTTGGGTGTGGTGGTGCAAACGCCATTTATCCCATTGTGCTGCTAGTGTACCATTCTATTGAGTGACAAAACACTAACC
>VZQC01006518.1:1171076-1191387 GCA_009823505.1 Rhizomys pruinosus
AAAAAAAAAAAGAACAAAAGAACAAACGAAGCAAGTGTCAGACTGACAGATTTAAACCCATAATTGCACTAAAGGTGAATGGGTTTTGGTGCTGGCAGAAGATGATCCACTAGTCAAATACGACCCATCACCTGCTGAAGAATTTTCTTTTTCACATTTGTGTGTGCGTGCGTGTGCGCTCGTGCGTGTGTTCTTGTGTGAGTGCAGGCACACGTGACCACAGTGTACGTGTGAGGTCGGAGGCCAGCCTCAGGTGTCGGTCTTGCCTTCCACCTCATTGGAGACAGTCTCCTGTTTCCTGCATACACAGGGCTAGCTGGCCCGAGCTGCCAGGATTCTCCTGTTCCCGCCTCCCTGTAGGCACTACGCACTACCGTACCTACACCTGGCTTTGTGAGGGTGGTGGCGGTCCAAACTCAGGTCCTCGTACTTGCTTGGCAAGTGCTCTACCTGTTCAGCCATCTCTGTGGGCTGGATTTTACATTTTAAAACAGTTAAAAAAAAATCAAAGGAAGAATAATATTTCTTTTGTTTGTTTGTTTTTTGGGGGGACAGGGTCTCCCTATAGCCCCAGCTGTCCTGGAACTCACTCTGTAGACCAGGCTGGCCTTGAACTCACAGAGATCCACCTGCCTCTGCCTCCCAAGTGCTGGGATTAAAGGCATGTGCCACCACGCCTGGCCTAATGTTTAAAAGTTTTTAATTACAGTTATTTATTAACGTGTGCACATACACGCATGCACACAAGGGGGATGAACAGGGCCAGAGGAAAGCTCTCTGAAGTCCATTCTTTCCTTCCACCACCTGCTTGTTGGGCTTGGTGGCAGTGCCATTACCCACAGTGCCATCTCATGTATTTTTGTTTTGTTTGTTTGAAACAGGATCTTGCTTGTAACCCTGACTGAAGTTTACACAGCAACTTCCAGTTGCTATGTAAACCATGCTGGTCATGAACTCGGAAATCTACCTGCCTTTGTCTCCTGAGTGCTGGGTTTAATGGCATGTGGTATCATGTACAGTTCCTGTTTGTTTGATTTTTATTTTATTCTTTTTTTGTTTCTGAGATAAGATCTCATGTAGCCCAGGCTGTTATTTAACTCACTATGTAGCCAAGGCTAGCCTTGAACTCCTGCCTCTACCTCCAGAGTGTTATGATCACAGGCATGCATCATCACATATGGCTTACTTTATGTTATATAGAAGCCCTGAGCATAATAGATTTTGCTATCTGTAGAAGTTCCTAGGATGGGGCTGGAGAGATGGCCTAGCGGTTAAGAGCGCCGACCTCTCTTACAGAGGACCCGGGTTCGATCCCCAGCACCCACATGGCGGCCGAGAACCGCCTGAAACTCCAATTCCAGGGGAATCCGACACCCTCTTCTGATCTCCGCGGCATTGCACGACACGGGTGTACAAACTTGCATGCAGACAGTACATTCATACACATACAGAAATAAATAAAATTAAAAAAAAAAAAGAAGTTCCTAGGATGAAGGCCCTGCAAACACTGAAGAAGGACTATATATGCTGCTTACCAGAAACACAGTTCAGGGGCTGGAGAGATGGCTCAGTAGTTAAGAGCACTGATTGCTCTTACTGAAGACCCAGGTTCGAGTCTCAGCACCAACACGACAGATAACAGTTGTCCATAACTTCAGTTTCAGAGGAACCTGAGGTCTTCTTCTGACCTCCACAGGCATTGTACATCGGTGCACTTACACACATGCAGGCAATACACTCATATACATAAAAAAAAAATCATACTGACAGAACTGGAGCAAAACACACAGGACTTCTCCAGAATCCCAGGTCGAAATTTCCTTATTCTCCTCTTTGTCACTGGCAGGACAGCAGACGGAACCTCACGGTGAGGTGAGGGTGCAGAATGTCGGGAGAACCACCAAACCACTGACCCTTGTTGGCATTTCTAGATACTTTACCCACGAAGAGCAGAATCTGCCTCCCAGTGCGGACACACTCGGGGGCATTTCCCAGGGCAGACCATAGGCAGAGCCATAAAACAAGTCTCAATAAATTTAAAAGGATTAAAGACCCACGGAGAGTGTTCTCTGACCATAGTGGAACTGAATTAGAAATCAATAACAAGAAGAACTCTGGAAAATCCCCAGATCTCGGCTCCAACCAGCAGCCAGCTGAGTGACCTTGAAGTTGTGTTCCCGCACCCACACCTGTGCAGAATGTGCAGTCACTTGGTCCTGCCTCACAGGGCTTTGGGAAGAGTTCATTCAGAACACAGAATGTGCTCGAAATACTTGCTGTCGTCTTAGTGACACAGCTTGACACAGGAGAAAGGGCACCTACAGGGTTGGCTGCAGGACCCCAGGCCGGCAATTCTTCCTATCCTGGCTTCCTTTATCCTTCCTGGAAATTAAGTGTGTCCAGGCTCCCTGTAGGCCGAAGACTCTGGGGGCCTTGGACAGAGGAGAGGCCGAGGGCCTCCAGGTCTCATTGGCTTCCTAGCAGGTCGTAATGAAAACACACAGCTAGCCTGCTTAGCTCATGCACACAGCACTGTGCTGGGTACTGGGCTTGGGGCTAAGTGGGAACTAGACAGAAGGCTTCCTGTAAAATATACTTCCGACCCTGACACAAGACCCGGGGACCGACAGAATCTCTCTAGAAACTGAGTCTCCTCACACCCACCTCATGAACCAACATTATCATTCACTAAAAAAAAGACCCAGTGTTAGGTACACTTTGGTACCACCCTGGCCCCCAAGGCTACAGCAGGGATGGCGTGTGGTGGTGACAACTGAGAGCAGAGGGGACAAAGTGGAGGCACTGAATTTGGAAGGAAAGAGGTAAGCTGGTTTGGATGAGGTCAATTAGAGGCACAAAGAAGCAGCCAAGATGGCTGGATATGTGGGTGGGGGGTGGGCGGTCTAAGATGAGGACTTTGGAGATGAGTGGCCCTGAACCAGTGCATGCCGGGACGGTCTGCGATAGAGGAATGCACGTGTGTGTGTGGGGGGGGTGTTTGGTGTTGGGTGAAGTGTGGGTCATTCTGCTACTTGCACAAGGCTTAGCTTCCACTAAACAGAAAACCGGGGACATGAATCCTGGAGTCTAATGGAGTCTGACACATTTCTTGCACGGTCATGATATAAACCGAAATCTCCAGAATGCATCCCTTATTCAAGTCAAGGGACTAAATGTGATTTTGCTTGGAACTCTGCTAAGAGTTGCTCATCATTTTGGAAACTCACACCCAGGACTCCGCTGGTGTTCGAGTCACCAAGTCAAGACCCTCGGGCCAGCTGCATTGTGTTCCCAGCGATTCACGTTGGTACCAACAGGCTCTTCTGCCAAGTATTTCCATGCGTCACACATCGAATGCTGACAGCATTCCAATCAATGGCCTTACTTCCCAGCATCCCAAACGGACTCACTAAAAATAGATGTCGCCTATTTCATCTCTGTCCTCTGGTGTGTCCACACCCAGGCATTCGCTACCATGTTATTTTATTAGAACTGTCTGCGCTTCTTTCTCTCCCTAGTACAGTTAGAGTATTAATCTAAAAGAATTTACGTGTGTGACCTTTGAATATCAGCTCAGCCATGGAAGAGGTGTTAGAACGGCATTTGTTATAAAGAGGGTGTTGGGTCTGCAAGCAGCGCTGAGGGCAGTAAATACGCTGCAGGGGCAGAGAGCACAGAGAAGCCCACAGTACAATGGCAGAGAAACCAGAGAACGCAGCTGTCTAGAGAAGGGGGTGTCTAGTGGGCGAACTGCTTGAGGTAAGGGGACGTAAAGGTCATGTGTGAAACTAGGCTTAGTGGACAGAGCCCATACTGCCGACTAAATCAGGGGCTGGGGGCCAGGTTCTCATCAAGAGGGTGAGAGGAGAGTGACGGAGGTTGACTCGGAGCTTTTCGGGAGACGAGATGTGAAAGGGGTTTGCTTTCCAGGGTGATCTAGGGAGAGCCTTGGGAGGGACAGGGACTGTGGTTTAAAAGAGGATTGGGGGGGCTGGAGAGATGGCCTAGCGGTTAAGAGCACCGACTGCTCTTACAGAGGACCTGGGTTCGATCCCCAGCACCCACATGGCGGCCGAGAACCGTCTGAAACTCCAATTCCAGGAGAACTCCAGTTCCAGGGGAATCCGACGCCGTCTTCTGACCTCCGCGGCATTGCACGACACAGGTGCACAAACTTGCATGCAGACAGTACATTCATACACATACAGAAATAAAAAATAAATAAATAAAAGAGGATTGGGGGGCTGGAGAGATGGCCTAGTGGTTAAGAGCGCCAACCGCTCTTACAGAGGACCTGGGTTCAATCCCCAGCACCCACATGGCGGCTGAGAACCCGTCTGTAACTCCAATTCCAGGAGAACTCCAGTTCCAGGGGAATCCGACACCCTCTTCTGACCCCCAAGGCATTGCACGACACTGGTGCACAGACCTACATGCAGACAGTACATTCATACACATACAGAAATAAATAAAATTAAAAAAAAAAAAAAGAGGATTGGAAGCCGGGCGAGGTGGCACACGTCTTTAATCCTAGCACTTGGGAGGCAGAGGCAGGTGGATTTTTGTGAGTTCAAGGCCAGCCTGGTCTATGGAGTGAATTCCAGGACAGCTGGGGCTACAGGGAGACCCTGTCTGGAAAAGGATCAAAAAAAAAAAAGAGGATAGGAAGCCGGGCGTGGTGGCACACGCCTTTAATCCTAGCACTTGGGAGGCAGAGGCAGGTGGATTTTTGTGAGTTCAAGGCCAGCCTGGTCTATGGAGTGAATTCCAGGACAGCTGGGGCTACAGGGAGACCCTGTCTGGAAAAGACCAAAAAAAAAAAGAAGATTGGAAATGCTGTCCTCAGTCCTGAGCTGAGGGCTGTGGCCGACAGGCCACTGTCCAGCAGGCATGCTGCCGGCCAAGTCCCCTAAGATAGCAACAACCCCTACAATCCCATCACTGAACTATAAGTCCCAGGATGGTGGGGACCTGACCTCAGAGTCCCTGTCCTGAGGCCCTCTGTGGAGATTAGCAAATGCCCGATGAATGAGGGAATGTGTGGAAGGACCTGGAGTATGGAAGGAGGGGAGCCCAGGGTGAAAGGCTCTCGTGAACAGGGAATGGATGGGTGGCTTCCTGGGGGACAATGACAGGAGAAGACAAAGGGAGTGGGTGACTGGTAGGAGAGTATGACCCACTGGGGAAGATGCCCGACAGGAGGAGGAAAGGCGGCTTGCAGAGTGGAGGTCACGCGCCCCCTGCCTTTAGGACTCAGCCCAGATTTACCAGCTCAAGGCCACTCTCCACTCTGTCATGGCACCTGTCAGCCCCTGGACAGCACTCAATGTGCATCTGGTATGTCATTGAATGTCTTCTCTTAACACATTTCGCCTGGGCTATGTGGTATCAGAATAAGCCCCTCCCACTGCCAGCACCAAAGATGTCTGCATCGTAATCCTCAGAAAACATCAACACGTCATCCTGAAAGGTAAAAGGGACTTTGCAGATGAGATTAAGGATCTGAAGATTAGAATATCATCCCGGATTGTCCTGGCAGGCCTGGTTCTTCAAAGTGAAAGGAACTAAGAGCTGGGCCTGGTGATGAAAGCCTATAACCTCAGGTTCTTCAGAGGTAGAGGCAGAAAGAGTGAAAGTCAAGGCCAGCTGGGGCTATAGTGTGAGTTCAAGACCAGGCCAGACAACTTAGTGAGACTTGTCTCAAAATATAAAAGCAAAAACTTGGCCCGGGATGTGGCTCAGTGGTAGAGCACCTGCCTAGAATCCCCCAGTGAGGAGGAGCTGGGGGTGTGGCTCAGTGGTAGAGCACCTGCCTAGAATCCCCCAGTGAGGAGGAGCTGGGGGTGTGGCTGAGTGGTAGAGCACCTGCCTAGAATCCCCCAGTGAGGAGGAGCTGGGGGTGTGGCTGAGTGGTAGAGCACCTGCCTAGAATCCCCCAGTGAGGAGGAGCTGGGGGTGTGGCTGAGTGGTAGAGCACCTGCCTAGAATCCCCCAGTGAGGAGGAGCTGGGGGTGTGGCTGAGTGGTAGAGCACCTGCCTAGAATCCCCCAGTGAGGAGGAGCTGGGGGTGTGGCTGAGTGGTAGAGCACCTGCCTAGAATCCCCCAGTGAGGAGGAGCTGGGGGTGTGGCTGAGTGGTAGAGCACCTGCCTAGAATCCCCCAGTGAGGAGGAGCTGGGGGTGTGGCTGAGTGGTAGAGCACCTGCCTAGAATCCCCCAGTGAGGAGGAGCTGGGGGTGTGGCTGAGTGGTAGAGCACCTGCCTAGAATCCCCCAGTGAGGAGGAGCTGGGGGTGTGGCTGAGTGGTAGAGCACCTGCCTAGAATCCCCCAGTGAGGAGGAGCTGGGGGTGTGGCTGAGTGGTAGAGCACCTGCCTAGAATCCCCCAGTGAGGAGGAGCTGGGGGTGTGGCTGAGTGGTAGAGCACCTGCCTAGAATCCCCCAGTGAGGAGGAGCTGGGGGTGTGGCTGAGTGGTAGAGCACCTGCCTAGAATCCCCCAGTGAGGAGGAGCTGGGGGTGTGGCTGAGTGGTAGAGCACCTGCCTAGAATCCCCCAGTGAGGAGGAGCTGGGGGTGTGGCTGAGTGGTAGAGCACCTGCCTAGAATCCCCCAGTGAGGAGGAGCTGGGGGTGTGGCTGAGTGGTAGAGCACCTGCCTAGAATCCCCCAGTGAGGAGGAGCTGGGGGTGTGGCTGAGTGGTAGAGCGGCCCTGACTGAAATCCCCCAGTGAGGGGCTGGTGTGTGTGTGTGGGGGGGGGGCTGGGGTGTGTGGGGCTGCGGTGTGGGGGGCTGGGGTGTGGCCAGTGGTAAGCCCCTGCCTAGAATCCCCCAGTGAGGGCTGGGGTGCTGGCTCAGGGTAGAGCCCCTGCCTAGATCCCCCAGTGAGGGCTAGGGGTGTGGCTCACGTGGTAGAGCCCTGCCTAGAATCCCCCATGAGGGGCTGGGGTTGGCTCAGTGGAGAGCCCCTCCATTAATCCCCCAGTGAAGGCTGGGTGTGGCTCAGTGGTAGACCACACCTGTCAATCCCCCAGTGAGGGGCCTGGGGTGTGGCTCAAGTGGTAGAGCACCTGCAGAATCCCCCCCAGTGACAGGCTGGGGGCGTGGCCCTAGGTTCAAGTCCCTAGGTTTTGCAAAAGTAAATAAATAAGTCAGAGATTTGACGTTATGCTGCTTGCCTGCTCTTGATAAAGGAGGCCATGAGTCAAGGAATGCAGGAGGCTTCTAAAAGCTGGAAAAGGAAAAGAGAGGAGGAGCTTCCTAGGGTCTGCGGGAGGCAGTCCTGCCCACGGTGCTTTAGCCATGTGAAATCTAGTTTGGATTTCTGGCCTCCAGAACTAGAAGAAAGTACATTTGTGTTGTCTTCGGCCACTAAATTGGGCATAATTTCTGTAGCAGACAGGAAGGGTTTGACACTTCATAGTGTCATCTGACACTCATTCCCCCTCCAGCCGCTCTCTCCCTTTCCTGCTCAGGCTTGAGGACGTGAGCTCCCAGCTTCCTGCTCTGGCTGCCTCCCCCACCATGATGGTGTCTTACTCCTCTGAAACTGTAATTCCCATCAACTCTTCCTTCTGTACAGGTCACCCTGATCAGGGTGGTTATCAAAGCAATGAAAATGTGACTAATAGGGGCTGGAGAGATAGCCTAGGGTTGAGAGCGCTGACCGCTCTTGCAGAGGACCGGGTTCGATCCCCACACCCACAATGGCGTGAGAAACGTACTGAAACTCTCCAACTCCAGGAGATCAGTTCCAGGGAAATCCGACACCCTTTCTGACCCTACCGCGGTCAGTGCACCACAGGTGCACAAACCTACATGCAGACAGTACACTCAACACATACAAAAATAAATAAAGTAAAAATTAAAAATAGAAAAAAAAAAAAAGTGACTAATAGCCGGGCGTGGTGGCGCACAGCTACTTTAATCCTAGCATTTGGGAGGCAAAGCAGGCGGATCTTTGTGGAGTTCAGGCCAGCCGGGTCTTACAGAGTGAGTGTCCAGGACAGTTGGGGTACAGGGAGACTGTTCCGAAAAGACCCAAAAAAAAGAAAAGTGACTAAAAAAAATAACAATATTCAGTATATGCTATCTGACTCGAGTTTGAGCAGCTAGAAAGTGTTCGTGGGGCTGGAGAGATGCCTAGCGGTTAAAAAAGAGCACTGACTGGCTCTTCAGAGGACCCGGGTTCGATACCGTACACCCACATGGTGGCTGGAACGTGCTTAACTCCAAGTATAGAAGACTCCAGTTCCAGGGAACTGACCTCGGATTCCGACCTCTTCTGCTCGTGCATTGCACTACAACAGTGCATAAACCTACATTAGACAGACAATATGGTACTGCATAACATACAAAAAATATAAATTAAAAAAAATTAAAAAAGAAAGTTTATGCCTGAGGCTAATCCGTCTGCCCTGCTATTATTATATTAATTATTATTACAGGTTTAATTTTTTTTTTAGACTACCAGCTTGCTCTCCATAGCTGAGGAACCCTGAATTCCAGATCCTGCCTGGGATTACAGGTGTGTACAGCCCAGGGCCTCTGTGCGTGCAAGGCAAGCACTGGACCAACTGAACTTTACATCCCCATACTCCCAGGCCTCTCTCTTTTTTTTTTTTGAGACCAGGTTCTCATTATGCAATCTTAGTTGGACTGAACGTAGGTATGTAACATGACTAAGGCGGCCTCAAACTCCCACATCTGCTTCCTAGAGCGTGGGATTTAAGGTGTGCAACCACCAACACCAGTCCATTTTTACTTAAAAATTATTATTTATGCTGGAAGGTCACATGGTGCCCGGCTGGGAAGATGGACGGCTTCAGAGAGAGAGATAAGGAGATGAGAGAGAAGAGAAGAAGAGGAGAGAGAGAGAGAGAAAGGCTTCGGGCAGCAGAGGCAGCACGGAGGAGGCATTTACGACCTTTTACAGCGAGGTGAAACAAATAGAGAGGAGAGAATGAAATCAGTTCATAACTCCTAAAAATCAGATTGTGAAAGATTGACCCGTTTGGTCTCTTACTTCAGAACCGTTTGAGGGTCCTTCAGAGAGATCGACTGAAGTGACAGATGAATAATGAAAAAGAGGCTTCAGCAGTTGTCTACTTTGTGCATCCAGACAAAAAATCAAGATGATGCTGACAGAGCACAGAAGGCTTTCGAAGCTGTGGACAAAGCTTACAAGTTGCTACTGGATCAGGAACAAAAGACAGAGGGCCCTGGATGAAATTCAGGCAGGAAAAGAACACGGGACAACACACTGTTAAAGAGTGGAAAAAACGGGGCTGGAGAGATGGCCAGGCGGTTAAGAGCGCCGGACGGCTCTTTGCAGAGGACCGGTTTTCGATCGCCCGATGCATCCCATGGCGGCTATAACCATCCGTAAAACTAACTCAACTATTCCGGAGAACTACTACAGTTTCAGGGGAGAAATCCACACCCTCTTCTTACCTCCGTGGCATTGTGCAAGGGACACAAAGGTGCACAACCTGCAAAGCAGACAGTACATTCATACACATAATGAAATAAATAGATTAATAAAAAAAATTTTTTAAAAGAGTGGAAAAAAAAAGAGAAGGAAGGGAAAGCCTACAGAGTGTAGAGGAAGATGATGCCGTGAGCTGTTGCAAGCAAGCAGCCAATACAAACAGGACCATGACGATCTATTTGGCCTGAGTTGGAAATTAAGGAAANCGGCCTAGAATCCCCCAATGAGAGGAACTGGTGTGTGGCTCAGTGGTAGAGCACCTGCTAAATCCCCCAGTGAGGAGGAGCTGGGGGTGTGGCTGAGTGGTAGAGCACCTGCCTAGAATCCCCTCCCCAGTGAGGGGCTGGGGTGTTGCTCAGTGGTAGACACCTGCCTAGAATCCCCTCAGTGAGGAGGACTGGGGCTGTGGAACTGCTAGCACCTGGTGAGGGCTGTGGTGGTAGTGGTAGCCCTGCTAGAATCCCCCAGTGAGGAGGAGCTGGGGGTGTGGCTAGTTGGTATAGCCCTGCCTAAATCCCCAGTGAGAGGAGCTGGGTGGGTGGCTCAGTGAGTAGAAGCCCCTGCCTAGAAATCCCCCAGTGGTAGATGAGCTGGTAGGTGTGTGCTAGTGGTAAGCCCTGCTAAATCCCCCAGTGAGAGGAGGAGCTGGGGGTGTGGCTAGTGGTAGAGCACCTCCTGAGAACGCCCCAGTGAGGAGGACTGGGGGGTGTGGCTCAGGGTAGAGCACTGCCTAGAAGTCCCCGCAGTGAGGAGACTGGGGTGTGGCTTGTGGTAGAGCTCCCTGCCTATGAATCCCCCCAGTGAGGGGGCTGAGGTGTGGCCTCAGTGGTAGAGCACCTCCTAGAATGCCCCCAGTGAGGAGCAGGGGGTGTGGCTCAGTGGTAGAGCACCTGCTAGAGATCCCCAGTGAGGGGAGCTGGGGTGTGGCTCAGTGGAGTAAAGCACCTCCTAGGAATCCCCCAGTGAGGAGAGCTGGGGGTGTGCCGTGAGTTGTAGAGCACCTGCCCTAGAATCCCCCAGTGAGGGGCGCGGGGTGGCCTCGAGTGGTAGACACCTGACTAGAATATCCCCAGTGAGGAGGGCTGGGGTGTGGGCCTAGTGGTAGAGCACTGCGAGAATCCGTCCCCCCCCCGTTGAGGGGCTTTGGGTGTGCTCAGTGGTAGAGCACTGCCTAGAATCCTCCAGTGAGGAGGAGCTGGGGGTGTGGCTGAGTGGTAGGGCACCTGCCTGAAACCCCCCAGTGAGGGGATGGTGGTGTTGGGCTGGGGTGTGTGGGGCGGTGGGGCTGGTGCAGGTAACCCCTGCCTAGAATCCCCCAGTGAGGAGCTGGGGGTGCGGCTAGGGTAGAGCACCTGCCTAGATCCCCCAGTGAGGAGGCTGGGGTGTGGCTCAAGTGGTAGAGCCCTTCCTAGAATCCCCCCCCCCAGTGAGGGGCTGGGAGTGTGGCTCGAGGTAGGAGCCCCTTGCCTAGAAATCCAGAGAAGGAGCTGGGCTTGGTGAGCACCCTAGATCAGAGGGGGAGTGGACACGTGAGGCCAGTGAGGTGGTGTGGCTCAGTGGTAGAGCCCACTGCCTAGAATCCCCCAGTGAGGGCGCCATGGAGAGCCTGCTGGATCCCCTGAGCAGGGTCGGGTAGTCCGGTCCCCCATGAGCTGCAGGTAGAGCCCTGCACAGGAGCGGCAGTGGTAGACTACCGATCTCCCCAGTAGGGGGTGCTCAGTACCGCCAGAATCCCGTGACGTGGGGGCGTGGCCCTAGGTTCAATCCCTAGTTTTGCAAAAGTAAATAAATAAGTCAGAGATTTGACAGTTATGCTGCTTGCCTGCTCTTGATAAAGGAGGCCATGAGTCAAGGAATGCAGGAGGCTTCTAAAAGCTGGAAAAGGAAAAGAGAGGAGGAGCTTCCTAGGGTCTGCGGGAGGCAGTCCTGCCCACGGTGCTTTAGCCATGTGAAATCTAGTTTGGATTTCTGGCCTCCAGAACAGAAGAAAGTACATTTGTGGTGTGTCTTCGGCCACTAAAATTGGGCATAATTTCTGTAGCAGCAGGAGGGTTTGACACTTCATAGTGTCATCTACACTCAATTCCCCCTCCAGCCGCTCTCCCCTCCCTTTCCTGCTCAGGCTTGAGGACGTGAGCGTCCCACGCTCCTGCTCTGGCTGCCTCCCCCACCATGATGGTGTCTTACTCCCTCTGAAACGTAATTCCCATCAACTCTTCCTTCTGTACAAGTCACCCTGATCAGGGTGGTTATCAAAGCAATAGAAGAATTGTGACTAATAGGGCTGGAGAGATAGCCGAGCGGTGAGAGCGCTGACCGCTCTTGCAGAGGACCGCGGTTCGATCCCCACACCCACATAGCGGCTGAGAACGTCTGAAACTCTCAACTCCATGGACATCCAGTTCCAGGGAAATCCGACACCCTCTTCTGACCTACGCGGCCATTGCACCACACGTGGTGCACAAACCTACATGCAGACAGTACACTCAGACACTATACAAAAATAAATAAAGAATAAAATTAAAAATGTAGAAAAAAAACAAAAGTGACTAATAGCCGGGCGTGGTGGCGCACAGCTACCTTTAATCCTACATTTGGGAGGCAAAGCAGGCGGATCTTTGTGGAGTTCAAGGCCAGCCGGTCTACAGAGTGAGTTCCAGGACAGCTGGGGCTACAGGGAGACCCTGTCTCGAAAAGACCAAAAAAAAAAAAAGTGACTAATAAACAACGTGAATTTTCTTTCCAGTGCTGGATACTGAACTCTGGGTCTTGAGCATGCTAGGAAAGTGTTCTGAGGGGCTGGAGAGATAGCCTAGCGGTTAAAAGCACTGACTGCTCTTGCAGAGGACCCGGGTTCGATACCTAGCACCCACATGGTGGCTGAGAACCGTGTGTAACTCCAATTCCAGGAGAACTCCAGTTCCAGGGGAATCTGACACCCTCTTCTGACCTCTGCTGCATTGCACTACACAGGTGCATAAACCTACATGCAGACGGTACATTCATACACATACAAAAATAAATAAAATTTAAAAAAATTAAAAAAAGAAAGTGTTATGCACTGAGCTATATCCTCTGCCCTGCTATTATTATTATTATTATTATTTGACAGGGGTTTCATGTAGCTGAGACTACCCTTGAACTCTCTACATAGCTGAGGATGACCCTGAATTCCTGATCCTCCTGGGATTACAGGTGTGTACAGCCCAGGGCTCTGTGCGTGCAAGGCAAGCACTGGACCAACTGAACTACATCCCCAGTCACTACCACCTCTCTCCTTTTTTTTTTTGAGACCGGGTCTCATTATGCAATCTTAGTTGGACTGTAACTAGGTATGTACATTACTAGGCTGGCCTCAAACTCCCACCTCTGCTTCCTGAGAGCTGGGATTAAAGGTGTGCACCACCACACCCAGTCCATTTTTACTTAAAAATTATTATTTATGCTGGAAGGTCACATGGTGCCCGGCTGGGGAAATGGCGGCTTCGAGAGAGAGAGAGAGAGAGAGAGAGAGAGAGAGAGAGAGAGAGAGAGAGAGGCTTCGGGCAGCAGAGGCAGCACGGAGGAGGCATTTACGACCTTTTACAGCGAGGTGAAACAAATAGAGAGGAGAGAGTCAGTTCTAACTCCTAAAAATCAGATTGAAAGATTGACCCGTTTTGGTTCCTCTTACTTCGAACCCGTTTGAGGTCCTTCAGAGAGATCCTGAAGTGACAGATGAAGAAATGAAAAAGAGGCTTCAGCAGTGGTCTACTTTGGTGCATCCAGACAAAAATCAAGATGATGCTGACAGAGCACAGAAGGCTTTCGAAGCTGTGGACAAAGCTTACAAGTTGCTACTGGATTAGGAACAAAAGAAGAGGGCCCTGGATGCAATTCAGGCAGGAAGAGACTACGTGCAACACACTGTTAAAGAGTGGAAAAAACGGGGCTGGAGAGATGGCCTAGCGGTTAAGAGCGCCGACGGCTCTTGCAGAGGACCCGGGTTCGATCCCCAGCATCCACATGGCGGCTGAGAACCATCCGTAACTCCAATTCCAGGAGAACTCCAGTTTCAGGGGAATCCGACACCCTCTTCTGACCTCCGTGGCATTGCACGACACAGGTGCACAAACCTGCATGCAGACAGTACATTCATACACATACAGAAATAAATAAAATTAATAAAAAAAATTTTTTAAAAAGAGTGGAAAAAAACAAAGGAAGGAAGGAAAGCCTACAGATGTAGAGGAAGATGATCCTGAGCTGTTCAAGCAAGCAGCATACAAACAGACCATGACACTATTTGCTGAGTTGGAAATTAAAAGGAAAGAGAGAGAAGCCAAAGAAATGCATGAAAGAAAGCGACAGAGGGAAGAGGAGATCGAAGCTCAGGAGAAAGACAGCGGAGAAAGGGAGGGGGCAGAAGAACTTCGAGGAGAGTCGAGCTGGTCAAGTGGACAGTTGGCGAAACTTCCAAGCAAATACAAAAGGGAAGAAGGAGAGGAAGAACCAGATCTTCCTGAGACCACCAAAAGTAAAAATGGAGTCACGTGAGTGACCGGCTGGGTCCCAGCCCCTGAGGCTCCCCGAGCCGGCCCCTCCTGCTTCAAAGGACTCCACCTGACGTAGAGTAGCATTTGCTTTTTAGTCCATTTTGTTTTCAATACAATTTAGTATCAATCAGAGTAATTCTTTTGTACATTAAAAAGAGGGGCCGGGCTGGGCCAGGCCAGGCCGGGTGTGGTGGCGTACGCCTTTAAATCCTAGCACTTGGGAGGCAGAGGCAGGCGGATCTTTGTGAGTTCAAGGCCAGCCTAGTCTACAGAGTGAGTTCCAGGTCAGCTGGGGCTACAGGGAGACCCTGTCTCAAAAAAACAAAAAAAAATTATTATTATTATTTATGTATTTATTTTATGTGTATGAATGTAATACCTGCATATATGTAGTTATACCCATGTCATATAGTGCCCAAAGAGGTCAGAGGAGGGTGTCAAATCCCCTGGAACTGATGGTAAGAACAATTGTTAGCCACCATGTGGGTGCCGGGAATTGAACCTGGGTTCTCTGCAAGAGCAGCCAGTGCTGGGCCATCACTCCACTGCCCTTCTTGATTATTACTGGTGTGTGTGTGTGTGTGTGTGTGTGTGTGTGTGTGAGAGAGAGAAAGAGAGAGAGAGAGAGGTACAGTGGTGAGTGCACATGCTGGGGGAGTGGTCAGAGGACAACTCTATGGAGTTGGTTTTCTGCTTCTACCTGTACATGGGTTCCAGGGATTGAATTCAGATTGTGAGTCCTGCACAGAATGCGTTTTTACCCACTGAGCCATCTCTTTTTTACTTTTTATTTTTATTTTTATTTTTATTTATTTTTTTCAAGAATCTTTTTTATTTTTTTTTATTTTTGTATGTGTATGAATGTACTGTCTGCATGCAGGTCTGTGCACCCATGTCGTGCAATGCCGCGGAGGTCAGAAGAGGGTCTCGGATTCCCCTGGAACTGGAGTTCTCCTGGAATTGGAGTTACAGACGGGTTCTCAGCCGCCATGTGGGTGCTGGGGATCGAACCCGGGTCCTCTGCAAGAGCGTCGGTGCTCTTAACCGCTAGGCTATCTCTCCAGCCCCTACTTTTTATTTTTAAACATGGTCTCACCAAGTTGCCCAAGCTGGCCTTGAACTTGGGATTCTTTTGCCCCAGCCTCCAGATTATAGCTGCACCACTAAGCCCAGCTCTGTTCTGTTCTTTTCTTTTCTCTTTCTTTCTTTTTAGATTTATTATTATTATTGTTATTATTATTTAGAAAGAGTCTCACTTCAAGGCCAGCCTGGTCTACAGAGCAAGTTCCAGGTCAGCCTGGAGCTACAGGGAGACCCTGTCTCCAAAAGACCAAAAACAAAAACAAAAAAACCCACACCAACTAGGCCAGCAAGATGGCTTAGTGAGTAAAGGCAATTACTGCCAAGCCTAATGGCTTGAGTTTGGGCCCCAGAATCCACAGGGAGGAAATAAACAAATATATAAATACATGCAGAAGTTTTAAAAAAGCTGGACATGGTAGCACATGCTTATAGTCCCAGTGCAGGGAAAGTAAAGATCCCTGGGGCTCACTGGCCAGCCAGTCTAACTAAATTGGTGAGTTCCAGGCTCAGTGATGGACCCTGTCTTTAAAAATATAGCCAGGTGTGGAGGTGCACGCCTGTAATCCCAGCACTCGGGAGGCAGAAGCAGGCAGATCTCTGTGAGTTCAAGGCCAGCCTGGTCTACATAGTGAGTTCCAGGACAGATGGGGCTACAGGGAGACCCTGTCTCGAAAAGACCAAAAAAATAAGAATAAAAAACCAGGTGGAAGCTGGACGTGGTGGCACATTCCTTTAATCCCAGTACTCGGGAAGCAGAGGCAGATGGATCACTGTGAGATCGAGGCCAGTTTGGTCTACACAGTAGTTTCTGGCTAGCTGGGGCCACAGTGAGACCCTGTCTCAAAAAAACCCAACCAACCAACCAAACAAACAAACAAATGAAAAATAAGGAGGAAGCTGGCTGTAGTGGCACACACCTTTAACCCTAGTACTCAGGAAGTGAAGCCTTGCCAGGAACGCGGCTGCGAATTCAAGGCCAGCCTGGTCTACATAGTGAATTCTAGGCTAGCCATGGCTACATAGTGAGACCCTGTCTCAAAAACAAAAACAAAGAAGGTGGAAAGGTAGAGAGAGACACACCTGCATATATACACGCAACCCACACACATATGCCACACACATCACACACCCACAAACCCAGACACATGCACCTGCGCCTGAGCAATACAAAACCCAGTGGGCCAGGCACGAGGAGCCGGAGGCAGCACGAGCCTCTTGGTGCTTGTCCCAAGGAAAAATATGCCCCATCCAGGATGCTGGGTCTCTGTGGTGCTTCAGGGACTCCAAGTCTCTGTGACAACCAAGGTGACGTCACAGACAGCAACAGCAATGCCCCTCCTGTCAAGCCAGCATAAACTGCTCTGCTCACTGACCAGTTTCCTGTAACAGCCCTGCTAAATCCTGACACCCCTGAGACATGGGCCTTGCCCCACCCCCAGATGCTTAGGATTGAACAACCTAGGCCCTTTTTTTTTTTCCTTTTTCTTTTATGTGTACGAGTATTTTGCCTGCATGTGTGTAAGTGTACCATGTCTGTGCAACGCCTATGTAGGCCAGAAGGGGCTATCAGATCCCCTAAAACTGGAGTTATGGATGGATGTTCGCCACTGTGTAAGTGCTGAGAACCGAACTTGGGTCCCTTGCAAGAGTAGCCAGTGCTGTTAATGGCTGAGCTATCTCTCCAGCCTGGAACCTAGGCTATTTTTAAAAATATATTTTATTTTTTTTATTTTATGTGTATGAATGTATTGCCTGCATGTATGTAGGTATACCTATGTCATGCAGTGCCTGAGGAGGTCAGAAGAGGGTGTCAGATCCCCTGGAACTGGAGTTACAGACAGGTGTTACTTACCATGTGGGTGCTGGGAACTGAACCCAGGTACTCTGCAAAAGCAGCCTGTGTTCTTAACCACTGAGCTATCTCTACAGCCTCATCAAAACCTAGGCTCTCGTACATGCTAAGTGCTTTATCACTGAGCTGTGTCCCTAGCTTTTTTTTTTTTTGAACCAACTCTGGCTGGCCTGGAACTCATTACATAAAGGAGGGTGGCCTTGAACTCAGAGATTCACCTGCCTCTGCCTTCTTAGTGCTGCATTTAAAGGCATGCGCCACCACACCTGGCATCCTTGGGATTTTCTGACAATGTCTCATGAAGTATCCCAGGGTGACCTTAACTTGTTATTTAGCGCAGACTGATCTCAAGCTCACAATCTTCTGGCTCAGCCAAATGCTGTGATTCTAATAAGTGTGACACAGGCCTTTCTGTCTCATTTTTCAGATAAGAAGACTGAGGTTCAGAGTGGGGAGAGAGCTAGTGGGCTGTCTGGCTGAGATTCAGCCCTTCCCACCATGTCTCCTATCACATAGCCGTGATAAGAACATGGACTGGCTTAGGAGACCACAGCAGCTCCTGTACCCCCAAAACAGAAATCCTCCCTAGCGCTGGCAACACAGATACAAAGGGACTTGCTCACCAGACTCCACTGACGCAGCGCGTGGACAGTGCCCGGGGCATGATCTCGGAGCCTTGCTGCATGAAGCCCCCCACGGGGAACCAGAGGCTGTTGCCCAGGGTGTACTGGTTCTCCAGGATGTGGGGACGTGCCCGCAGGCATGGGTGCGGATTATACCACTCGTAGGGGCTCAGCCTGTGGAGACATGAATGGGAGGATGAGACCAAGGTGTGGAGGAAGAGGAAGAGGAGAAGCCGCTGTGATCAGCAGACAAGGAGAGAGATGGGAAAAGGAGAGGGGAAGAGAGACAGACAGACACCAAGAAATAGGACAAACAGATGCTGAGACACGTTCACAGAATTAGAGAGGACACAGGCTGGAGAGATGGCTCAGTGGCTAACAACACTTGCTGTTCTTCCAGAGGATCTGGGTTCGATTCCCAGCATCCACATGGCGGCTAACAACTGTCCATAACTCCAGTTCCAGGGGATCCAGCACTCTCTTTTGAACTCTGTAGGCACTGCATGACACAGGTGCACTTACAAAGATGCAGGCAATAAACACATATACATAAAATAAAAATAATAAAATGTTTTTAAAAGTAGAGAGACTAGCCAGGCGTGGTGGTGTACGCCTTTAATCCTAGCACTTGGGAGGCAGAGGCAGGCGGATCTTTGTGAGTTCAAGGCCAGCCTGGTCTACAGAGCAAGCTCCAGGACAGCTGGGGCTACATGGAGACCCTGTCTCGAAAAGACCAAAAAAAAAAAACCAAAGTAGAGAGGCTGGAGAGATGGCCTAGCGGTTAAGAGCGCCAATTGCTCTTGCAGAGGACCGGGTTCGATCCCCAGCACCCACATAGTGGCTGAGAACCTTCTTGGACTCCAGTTCCAGGGGAATCCGACGCCCTCTTGCATGACACGGGTGCGCAGACCTACATGCAGACAGTACACTCATACACATGCAAAAATAAATAAAAATTAAAAAAATAAAATAAGAGAGGACAGTAAGGCGAGAGGAGAGAGGCCCAGTGGAGAAACACCACATCCTGAGTGAGAGACCCAGGAGGGAAGGATGAGAAGAGACAGGGCTAGAGAGAGAGCAAGGCAGGTGCAGGGAACCCCCAGCCCCACAATGCACTTGGCCCTGGCAGAGGAGGGACAGTGCTAGTGGGCTGCGGGGCAGGTGGCTTGCAGGGCTCGGTTCTGGCCTCTCCCCACCCTTCTTTCCCATGCAACAGGCAGTGGACTCACCTGGCGGCCAGGAAGAGGACGCAGCTGACAGCCAGATAGGCAAGAAGCATGAAGAGCCACACGGCAGGGGAGAAGGGATCCAGGAAGGAGAAGTAACCAGGCTTACGGCCCTGGCAGGGAGAGGGTGAGTCAGAGCAGCCAGCGTGCCACAGTCCCCACGCCTGTCCGTGGGGTTCTCAATCTGAGTACCCATCAACCCAAAGTCTCAGTCCTTCAGCCAGGCCCCAGCGTCTGGCATCCGGGGAGACGTACCATGTGCACTCGATAGAGGATGCTGATTCCCAGGGTCATGAAGGGTTTGGAGAAGTCGATGACCTTCTCCCTCTCAGCGGTGATGGTGAAGGCTGCCACAGCCAGGTCTGCTTTCTGCTGAAGGGAAGCGGGCAGGGAGGAGGGAGGGCAGGAGACAGAGATGAGCAATTAGAGAGAACCGCAGTCAGATACCGCAGGCACTGAGGGGACAGCAACTGGGAAGGGGCTAGGGGAGGGGTGGGGAGGACCGGGTCCAGCTCCGCCCGAGTCCCTCAGGGCTCCCTCGGGAGCGTCTTCTCTGGCCTGCTCCATCCTAGCAATTCCATGGTCAAGTTCATCCTGACAGCCTTGCTTTTGTTTTGTTTTGTTTTGTTTTGTTTGGAGACAGGGTCTCCTGTAGCTCAGGCTAGCCCTGAACACTTATCTTCCTCCCTTTACCTCCCAAGTGCTGGGATCACAGGCACATGTCTACACATGGCTGACAGCCCCGTTTTAAAGCCCGCCACTTCCCTTGTCCACCCTTCGTCCTTGTGTCAGTCTGGAGAGCATATGAGTCTGCTCTAGGACCTTGGTTTCAATAAATAACATGTGTTATTACTTACTATGCCAAGTTCCATGCTGGACAGATGCATGTGTGTGCATGTTTGTTTGCGTGTGTTACACCTACATATGTAGGCAGAAGATCTGTGCCAGATGTCTTCCTCCATTCCTCTGTATTTATTTATTTATTTATTTATTTGTTTATTTATTTTTTGGTCTTTTTGAGACAGGGTCTCCCTGTAGCCCCAGCTTTCCTGGAACTCACTCTGTAGACCAGGCTGGACTTGAACTCACAAAGATCCGCCTGCCTCTGCCTCCCGAGTGCCAGGATTAAAGGCGTGCGCCACCACGCCCCGGCCCCCTCTGTATTTATTTTTGAGACAGGGTCTCACTATGTAGGACCGGCTGGCCTCGAACTCACAGAGATCCGCTTGCCTCTACCTCCTGAGTGCTGGGAGTAGAGGTGTGCACCACCATGCCCAGCCTCCCCCTTTAGTTTCTAATCACTGAACCTGAGCTCCCTGGTTCCCTTAGACTGGCTGTTGAATGAGCCCCCGGGATCGTGTTCTTCTTCCTTTCCAGTACTGGGCTTGCAGATGTGACCCTGTGCTTGGCGGATCTGAACTCAGCTCCTCAAGCCTGTGCGGCGACCCCTTTACTAACTGAGCCATCTCCTCAGCCTCTGGATAGAACTTTTTTTTTTTTTTTTTTT
>VZQC01006518.1:1192475-1219515 GCA_009823505.1 Rhizomys pruinosus
TTTTATTTTTTTATTTATTTCCATATGTGTATGAATGTACCGTCTGCATGTAGGTTTGTGCACCCGTGTCGTGCAATGCCGCGGAAGTCAGAAGAGGGTGTCAGATTCCCCTGGAACTGGAGTTCTCCTGCAATTGGAGTTTCAGACGGTTCTCAGCCGCCATGTGGGTGCTGGGGATCGAACCCGGGTCCTCTGTAAGAGCAGTCGGTGCTCTTAACCGCTAGGCCATCTCTCCAGCCCCCCAACACCCTCTTTTGACCTCCGTGGCATTACACGACATGGGTGCATCAACCTACATGCAGACAGTACATTCATACACATACAAAATAATAAATAAAAAATAATAATTTATTTTGTCGGGGCTGGAGAGATGGCTCAGCGGTTGAGAGCACCGACTGCTCTTGCAGAGGACCTGGGTTCGATTCTCAACACCTACATGGTGGGTTCCAGGGGAATCCAACCCCCTCTTCTGACCTCTGTAGCATTGCACGACACGGGTGCACCAACCTACATGCAGACAGTACATTCACTCACATAAAAAAATAATTTATTTTATGTGTATGAGTGTACTGTCTGCATGTATGTAAATGCACCCATGATGTGCAGTGCCCACAGAGGACAGAAAGGGTGTTAGATGCCCTGGAACTGGAGTTACAGATAGTTGTTAGCTGCCAGGGGGGTGCTGGGAATCAAACCCAGGTCCTTTGAAAGAGCAGCCAGTGCCCTTAACTGCTGAACCAACTCTCCAGCCCCTAGAACATCTCTGTGTATATTAGCCAGCTGTTAGCTACAGGCTGACACAAAGAGTCTGTATTTCACACACTGACTTCACACCAACACACACATACACACACACACACACACACACTGCAAGTGCACATTCTGTACGGCCCTTTCTGCAACACCATGGGTTCCACATACCGCACCCATACATGCGCTGACATGCACTGATGACAGGTGGAGCAGAGACACACTGTGGCATCTCTCAGGGGCCCAGCAGGTGCCCTTGTCACTCACACTCACATGTGTGACAGAGCTAGTAGGGCAGGCACAAGAAACAGGGAGCCCCGGCTCTGCCCCTACTTGCTGTGCGACCTCAGGCAGGGGTGTTCATAGCTCTGTGCCTTGGTCAGCTCATCTGTAAAGAGGGGGTTGGGTCACAGGGGCACAGCTCCCGGGATGTCCCCTCCCTTACCTTCTGACTCTATCTTCCTGGCTTCAGCTAGGGCCACAGTTAGCAGTTGGGGTTAGAAGATCTCCAAACTCAAATTCAAGAAAAGAGCTTCCCCTGGGGGCAGAGGCTGAGAACACAGAGGTAACAGCTGGGGGTGGGGGGACAGGGTACAGGCACTAACCTAGCTGGGGAAGAGGAGGCACAAATGTGGGACAGAGCCCATGGTCAGATGACATGGGGCCCAAAGCGAGACTCCAACCTAAGAGTCAGAAGTAAGTGACACATAAGCCAAGGTCAGGGGTCAAAAGATACCCATAAGCATGAGAACAAAACCTGAGGTCAGGGCCGGAGAGATGGGTCAGTTGGCAAAATGCTTACACAGAAAGTATGAGGACCCGAGTTTAAACCCCAGAACCCATGGGGAAAAGCCAGGCATGGTGCAATGCACCTGTAACCACAGAACTGGGGGTGAATGGGGGGAGGCCCTGGGCTTAGTGGCCAGCCACCATAGGCTAGTTGGTGAGTTATAGACTAGTAGGAGACCCTGTCTCAAATCAGGTGGATGACATCGCAGAGGATGACACGAAAGGTTGTCCTACACAACACATGTGCACACGCGCGCGCACGCACACACACACACACACACACCTGTTAATAAACAACAACAAGGTCAAGGAGAGAGCAGATGGGCCCCCAATTGATTCCAGGGCCAAAGAGGGAGGAGGCAGAACCCAAAGACGACTAAAAAATGCATCATGTCTTCCCATATCACTAAGAAGCCCAGAGAGAGCTGGCCTCCGCCTTCCCGACATCCCCCATGCACGGACCCCCACCCACTCTAGGCCTGTATACTTGATCCTCCCCAGCAACAAAACAAGGACAGGACAAATGGGCCCCCAAATGAGACCCAGGACCAAGGGAGGAAAGAGACAGGTCCCAAAGACAACTACTTGCTCCATGTCAAGGAGGTGCCCTACCAGCCCCCCCAGAGCAGGCTCCAGAGCCCGTCAGCTCCACCGCAGAGTGCTTTCCTCAAGCTCCTGTTGTTAATTTGCGTTCAGCTAAGTGCTTGTCTGCTTGGCTATCTTCCCAGCTGCCCGCTACACTACAGCAAGCTCCTGGCCTGTCTGGTCCTAGCAGCACCCTGAGAGACGTGCACAAAGTTCCCAATACAACTGCTCGGTTGTGAACAAATCCAGTCTCTCCGAACAGCATCCATGGCTGCTGACGGTTGTCCCGTCGTCCTCCTGAGCCACTTGCCACCCCTCTGTGCCAGCCTCATTTTGGCCACGGTGCCTTTGAACATCATCCAAAGGTAGCTTTTGCTGGCTACCCTACAGAACTACTGATCCCAGACAACCTTCCAAGGACCCACACACAGCCCAGACATCCTTCATCTCAGCGTTTAACTCCACCTACAAAATGTCTTTCTGAGCCGGGCGTGGTGGCGCACGCCTTTAATCCTAGCACTTCGGAGGCAGAGGCAGGCAGATCTTTGTGAGTTCAAGGCCAGCCTGGTCTACAGAGTGAGTTCCAGGACAGCTGGGGCTACAGGGAGACCCTGTCTCAAAAAAGACCATAATAAACAAACAAACAAACATAATGCCTTTCCATTTCTCTCCTCCATCTCTAAACCTCAGTCTCTTCAAAGGCAAGGTGGGCTGGGCATGACACACCAGAGCCCAGGAAACTTCCTTCCCTCTTCCTGACGCTCGTTTTCCCCAAAGGTATTGTAAAGTCTTCCCACCTTAATATACACCCTCACTCTACCCCGACCTCTGGAATGGAATCTGAAGACTTCAGATTAGAAAGAACAGGTTGGTGCTGGAGAGATGGCTCAGCAGTTAAGAGCACTGACTGCTCTTGCAGAGGACCTGGGTTCGACTCCCAGCACTCACATGGCGGCTAACAACCATAAGCCCAGTTCCAGAGGATCCAACGCTCTCTTCTGACCTTCACTGGCATTGCACGACAAGGGTGCACTAATATACATGCAGGTAATACACTCATACAATAAAAATAAATATTTTAGGGGGCTGGAGAGATGGCTCAGTGGTTAAGAGCGCTGACTGCTTTTGCAGAGGACCCGGGTTCGATTCCCAGCACCCACATGGCGGCTAAGAACTGTCTTTAACTGCAGTTCCAGGGGAATCTGATATCCTCTTCTGACCTCCACAGCACTGCATAACATGGGTGCACCTACTTACATGCAGTCAGTACACTCATACATATAAAATAATAAATAAATAAATATTTTAGAAATTACACATGAGCTGGGCGTGATGACACACATCTTTAATCCCAGCACTCAGGAGGCAGAGGCAGGTGGATCTCTGTGAGCTCAAAGCTAGCCTGGTCTACATAGTGAATTCCAGGCCAGCTGGGGCTACAGGGAGACCCTCTCTCAAAAGACCCCCCCAAAAATTACACATGAAACTGCAATGATGAAACCTATTACTTTATCTGATAATATAAAAGATGAACAAAATAAAGAAGGGGTCACCTGAATATCTAAAAGCCAACCAAAGCACCTGTGACTGTCCAAACCCACAGTCTAGACAGGAGGGCTGCCTGCAACCCACATTTGATTTATAAAATGCTCTGCCCAGCTCCACCAGTAGGGGGCGCTAGAGGAAGCCTGCAAAGCTGCCTGGAAGCCTGATTGCTCAGTCCCAACATCACCTGTAGAGCTGGCCTCATTCAGAGCCAGCCTCAAGAGCCCCAGGGTGGGACCAAGGCTCAGCTCTCCACTGCTCCTTCCTTTGGCTTCTAATAGCTCCAGTTCTTCGCTTTGCTGTCAGATTTAAGGATGTGGGCTGGTGAGATGGTTCAGTGGGTAAAGGCACTTGCTGATAAGACTGATGATGATCTTAGTTCCATGTTTGGAGCCCACATGGTAGAAGGAGAAACCTGACTCATGCAAGTTTTTCTCTGACCTCCCTTTGCATGGCAGGACAGACACCCCCCCACCCCACCCATACATAAAATAAATGAACATGTGGTTTTTTTTTTTAAGGGGTGGAGGGTTGGAGAGATGGCTCAACAGTTATGATCACTGGCTGCCCTTGCAGAGGAACTGGGTTCAGTTCCCAGCACCCATGTGGTGGTTAACAACCATCTGTAGCTACAGTTCTAGATCTGATGCCCTCTTTCCGGCCTCTGTGAGTGCTACATAGGCACAGGTACACTTACATACATGCAGGCACAACACTCATACACACAGAATAAAAATAAATACATTTTTAAAAAAGAACTAGGGATGTGGCCACTTTCTGTATGACAGAGGGATCCTCCATCCTAGTCTAGCCCAGCTGCCTCTGTAAATAAAGTTTAGTTGGATGGTGGCCCCTTGTTTATATACGGTCTGACTATATTTCTGTATAACAGGAAGGCTGAGTACTTACGACTGAATGGTGAGAAAATGTTTCCTCTCTTGCTCTGTAGAGGGAAGAGCCACAGTTCTGACTTGGGAGTTCTGAGTCATTTAGCAAGACAACAAATTATTAGGGACCTGACCAAGGCAAAAGAACTTGCAGGTCCTGATGGGAGCGTGGCAGGTCTTGGGGTATCAGTGGAGCCCCGAGGAGCCTCAAAGGACAAGCCACCACAGAGGACACGGGTTTGCATCCACTAGTTGGTGATGTCTGCAGCAGCTGCAAACAGCATGTCACATGGACCAGCACTCAGCTGATTTCTGGATCTGCTGGTTGTCAAGTTCAGGGGACTGAGCGGCCTGTACATAGCCTTGACCTCACTGCAGAGCCAGCACACACAACGTGCCTCACTTGGAGGCATGTTTTGGGGGGTCACTTGGAAGGCAAGTGGATGGAAGTCGCCAGATCTAATGTGGTACAAGCTGCCACCAAACCCCATGTATCAGCACGGAGCAAGCGCAGCCACTCCTCAGAGGTCTATGCCTGGGCTCCGTGGGGCTTTCTTCTGGGTTTTTAAGTTTTTGTCTTTTCTTTCTTCCTTCTTCCTTCTTCCTTCTTTCTTCTTTCTTTCTTCTTTCTTTCTCTCTCTCTCTCTCTCTCTCTCTCTCTCTCTCTCTCTCTCTCTCTCTCTTTCAACTTCTTATGTGTATGGGTGTACTGCCTGTAGGTTGGTGCACCCGTGTCATGCAATGCCACAGAGGTCAGAACAGGACATCGGATTCCTCTGGAGCGGGAGTTAAAGACAGTTCTCGGCCACCATGTGGGTGCTGGGGATCGAACCCTGGTCCTCTGCAAGAGCAGTCGGCGCTCTTAACCACTGACCCATCTCTCCAGCCCCAAGTTTCTGTCTTTTCAACCTCTTCCCCTTTTCAGCCTTAAGGGCAGGAGCTGCTTATTGGCAGCTGACTCTTTTTTTTTTTTTTTTTTTTTTTCTTTTTGAGACAGGCTCTCCCTTTTAGTCCCAGCTGTCCTGGAGCTTGCTCTGTAGACCAGGCTGGCCTTGAACTCACAGAGATCTGCCTGCCTCTGCCTCCCAAGTGCTGGGATTAAAGGCCTGCGCCACCACGCCTTGCCTACAGTTGCCAGTTTTATCACCTTTGGTTTTCTTATTAACTTTTCAGTGAGCTGGTTGACAACTTTATATCTTATTAACAATTCTGTGCGTCTGTGACTGCAGATTTTGAAACAGGAGTCTCAAAAGATAAAGGAGGAGGCTGATAAAAGGATGTTGCCTCTGGACTCCATGCCCACTTTGCATGTACATGCCTGTATGCACACACACACATGCACACGCATATCCTGTACAAATATACACACACAATTCTTTCTGCTCATATAAGTGCTGTGAGATAGGACATGAGGTCGCATGCCCAGTAACCCAGCACTTGGGAGGCTGAGGAAGGAGAAGGCATGCAGAAAGCCAGTACTGCAACACACACACACACACACACACACACACACACACACACGCACGCACGCACACACACACACACACACACAGAGCAAATAACTGCTATGAATCTAGTCAATGTGTGGTTTCATCTCCAGACTGGACTTGGCTGATGTCAGCAGAAGTTTACTGCTGACATTTAGAAAACTACATCCAGCTTCTCAGATCTGATCAGCACACTGTGTCCATGCAGCAGTTAGCACAAGGCTGACGGGACCCTGGAGATAAGGTTCCTGCAGCCTGTATCACAACAGCAAGCGGGAGCATTGATGTTGCCCTGAGGCAAGGCTTCCGGGATGGACCCTGAGCTTCGGTGGTCCTTGGAAATCAATATGGAGGAAAAAGCATTTGCCGGGTCAGTTGCTCACAGGGGCTGCCAGGGGCTGGGTTGATTTGCTCCAGTAAAGATGCTTCATTAGGGGAGAGCAATTGTAATTGGAGTCATCACCTGACCACAGTGACAATAACCCACAGTCATTCTCCAGGATCTACCTGCCTCTGTGCGGGCCAAACGGGCAGCCAAATGGAGGTGAGATCAGCACCCTGCTCGTTTCAAGCTGCTAATGGTGGGAACTAATCTCTGGGATTCCCACAAAGCATAGAGAACTGCTTTTGAATTATTATCCTGGGAAAGATGGGGAGTTCTAAGGGCTTGGCTCTTACTACCACAGAGACCTTGGTTCCGTGGGTTGGTGTGCCAATATGGGTTCTACCAGCTGGTTAAGTCTATTTCAGCCACACAGCCAGGAACTAGGAAAACACAAGGCGAGTTCATGGCTCTATTAAACCTGTGCAGTGACTTCCAAGGCCAACCTGCAATATATTAGGTTCTGCCTCCAAAACACTAAAAACGGGCTAGAGAGATGGCTCGGTGATTAAAAGCATTGGCTGCTTTTAAAGAGGACCCAGGTTCAGTTCCCAGCATCTACATGGAGACTAACAACCCTCTGTAACTCCAATTCCAGGAGCTTACATCCTTCTGGGGCTTCCGTGAGCTCCTGGCATGTACATGGTGCACACACGTGCAGAAAAAAAAAACTTATACATGGACAAATAATAAAGTATTAAAGAACAAAACCGAAAAAGCCACCAGGTGTGGTGGGCTGGCACCTTAGCCCCAGCTACTCCAGAGGCTGAGGCACAAAGACCAGTTGAGCCCAAGAATCACGACAACACAGCAAGACCACACCTCAAAGAAAGAAAACAAAAGGAAGAGAGGAAGGGAATGAGGGAAGGAAGAAAGAGGGGCTGCAGAGACAGCTGGGGAAGTGGTGGGGAACACCTGCTGCTCTTCCGGAAGACCCAAGTCTGGATCTCAGCCCCTATGCCAAGCAGCTCACAACTGTCTGTAAACTTCACCTCCAGGGGGGATCTGATGCCCTCTTCTGGCACACAGACACATACATAAATAAATAAATAAATAAATAAATAAATAAATAAATAAATAAATAAATATTTTAAAAGAAAGAAGCTGCAATGCAGGGAACGTTTTTGTATGTAAAGATGTCTATTTATCACAACACAAATAAAGCACCTAGAAGCATCTGGGCCTAGTAATACACCCATGCAATCCCTGCATTCAGGAGGCTAAGGCACAAGGATGTCAAATTCAAAAGCAGCTTGGGCTATACAGCAAGACTCTGTCTTTTTTTTTTTTTTATCTGGTGTATGATGATACTGTCGCATGTTAGGTTGTGCACCCGTTCGTGCATGCCGAGGTAGAATAAGCATCGGATTCCCTGGACTGGGACGATTAAAGATGGTTCTCAAGCCCCATTGGCGGAGATCGAACCTGCTCTTCAAGGGAGCAGTCAGTTGTCTTAACATTTAGCCATCTCTCCAGCCCCAAGACTCTGTCTTAAAATTAGTTCTGTGAATATAGCTTAGTGGGGGTGGGGTTCTTGCCTAACATGTGCGAAGCCCAGAGTCCCATCCTCAGCACCACATAAAGTGGACACAATGGCATCTGTGTAGTAATCCTAGCACTTAGGAGGTGGAGGGAGGAGGATTAGGAGTTCAAGATCATCTTTGACTACTTTGACCACATGCCAACCTGGGCTATGCAGGAGACGACTCTGTCTCAGAAAAACACCCCCCCCCCAAAACCCAAAGGCAAAACCAAACACCCAGAAACAGCTACATATAACAAATGGCTACAGGACCCATGCATGGTGGTGTATGCTTCAGTCCCAGCACTCAGGAAGCAGTTGCTGGCAGAGCTCTGTGAGATCAAGGCCAGCCTGGTCTATATATGGAGTTCCTAATCAGCTGGGGCTCTAGGGAGACCCTGTCTCAAACAAAACAAAACAAAACAAAACAAAACAAAACAAAACAAAACAAAACAAAACAAAACAAAACTGGCAAAGGGAGCGGCTGGAGAGATGGCTCGGTGGTTAGGAGCCCTGGCTGCTCTTGCAGAGGACCTGGGTTCAGCTTCCTGCACTGACATTATGGCTAGCAACAGTCCGTAGCTCCAGTTTCAGGGGATCTGACACCCTCTTCTGGCCTCTGAGAGCATCACATGCACATGGTGCACTTATATACAGAACTATACACACTAAAACAGAAAAGTAAGTATTTGTTTAAAAGGCTAAGGGGGGGCTGGAGAGATAGCCTAGTGTTAAGAGCACCGACTGCTCTTGCAGAGGACCCGGTTCGATCCCCAGACCCACATGGCGGCTAAGAACCATCTGTAACTCCAATTCCAAGATAACTCAGTTCCAGGGGATGAGACCCTTTGACCTCCGGGCATTGCACAGCAGGTGCAACAAACAATTCAACAGTACATTCTACACATACAAAAAATAAATAAAATTTTAAAAAATAAAAAAAGGCTAAGGTGGAGGTGTTCAGATAAAAAACAACACGGCTGCTTTGAAGAGACCAGTTTCAGTTCCCAGCACCAACACTGTGTCTCACAAAAGTCTATATAACCTCAATTCCAGGGGATCCGACACGCTTTTCTGGTCCTTGAGGGCACCAGCATCACAGATTGTGTGATTTATGAGTATACTACCTGAGTTTGTGTGCATGCACCAGTGGAACGGTGGTGATAAAGGTCAGAAGGGGACGAACGATCCCCTGGAACCGGAGTTGCCAATGGCTGTTAGCCTCTGCCTGGGTGCTGGGAGCCGAACCCAGGTCCTCTGTGAGAGCAGCCAGTCCTCTTAACCACTGAGCCATTTCAAGCCCCCTAATCTTTTTTAAAAAGCTAAATTAAGGGCATTGCACAAACACATGCACAAACCTACAGAAAGTACATTCATACACATAAAGAATGAAAAAAAAAATTTTTTAAAAAATTCAAATAAGAGGGCTGGAGAGTGGCCTAGCTGGTTTAGAGCGTCGACCGCTCTTACTGAGGACTGGGTTCGATCCCCCGCACCCACATGGCGGCTGAGAGCCATCTTTAACTCCAGTTCCAGGGGAATCTGACGCCCTCTTCTGACCTCCTGAGCATTGCACGACATGGGTGTACAGACCTACATGTAGACAGTACATTCATACATATAAAAAATAAGGGCTGGAGAGATGGCCTAGCGGTTAAGAGCGCCAACCACTCTTACAGAGGACCTGGGTTCGATCCCCAGCACCCACATGGCGCCCGAGAACTGTCTAAAACTCCAATTCCAGGAGAACTCCAGTTCCAGGGGAATTCGACATCCTCTTCTGACCTCCGCGGCATTGCACGACATGGGTGCACAAACCTGCATGCAGACAGTACATTCATACACATACAGAAGTAAATAAAATTAAAAAATAAATAAATAAATAAATAAATAAATAAATAAATAAATAAATACTGGGCTGGAGAGATGGCCTAGCAGTTAAGGGCTCCGACTGCTCTTGCAGAGGACCTGGGTTCAGTCCCCAGCACCCACATGGCGGCTGAGAACCATCTTTAACTCCAGTTCCAGGGGAATCCGAGACCCTCTTCTGACCTCCACAGCATTGCATAACACGAGTGCACCAACCTACATGCAGACACTACATTCATACACATAAAAATAAATAAATAAAAATTAAATAAAAGGCTAAATAAGTAATAGTACATCCAAGTGGGGATTAATACTCAGTCATGTAACACTCTGTTAGGTTAAAACAATCAGATACTATTCTGGGCCTTTCTCATTGGCAAGGACTTTCTAAAAGATTGATAATATCCACTGTTGGCAAGCATTTGGGAAACTCCACATTCCCCTGCACTTTTGGTGAGAATATAAATTAACGGAAGCTTTTTGAACAGCCATTTGGCAGTATATATTTAAAAACAATTCTTATCCTTTGACCCAGACCTTCTACTTCTCAGAATGTATCCCTCAAGAACACTCCCACAAGTTCAGAGGGGCAGCATCCATGCCAGAAAGGACTGGAAGCCACCCAGTCAGCAATCAATTACCAATGCATTAAATAATTCACACTCCAGCCACAAATGGAATTCCTCTGCCTCCCTTTTAATTTCAAACAAGCAGTCAAAGGATTGACATCTAAATAGAATTCTTTCTCACCTGACCACTGCATGGTGGAGATGGCCCAGCCCCACCCCAGTCACCTGGCTCCCTTCCTAAGCACATCGGTCTGGAAGTATACCTACCACAAGGGACACTCAAGCCCAAGCTAAGGTCTTCTGAGGTCTGACTTCTCATCTAGCTTCTCCCATGGGAACCATCTGTCTCTGGAAAACGGCCAGAGTTACATGTGTTTTTAGCGATTTAAAAGATCCAAGTGGTGGGGCTGGAGAGATGGCTCAGCGGTTAAGAGAGCTGACTGGTTAAGAGCGCTGACTGCTCTTGCAGAGGACCCAGGTTTGATTCCCACATCAAAAGAGGCTAAGAATCATCTTTAACTCCAGTTCCAGGGGAATCCGACACCCTCTTCTTACCTCCACGGCATTGCACGACACAGGTGCACCAACCTACATGCAGACAGTACACTCATACACATAAGAAATAAAAATTAGGGGCTGGAGAAATGGCTCAGCGGTTAAGAGCACTGACTGCTCTTGCAGAGGACCCAGGTTCGATTCCCAGCACCCACATGGTCACTAAGAACCGTCTTTAGTGACGGGCGTGGTGGCGCATGCCTTTAATCCCAACACTCAGGAGGCAGAGGCTGGTGGATCTCTGTAAGTTCAAGGCCAGCCTGGTCTGCAGAGCAAGTTCCAGGCCAGCTGGGAGTGGGAGGGAGACCTTATCTCAAATAAATAAATAAATAAATAAATAAATAAATAAATAAATAAATAAATTAAATTTAAAAAATTTAAAAAAAGATCAAAGTGGTATGTATATTTGTACGATTGAATATTACTGAGTCATATAGAAAGAATAACAGGCCAGAGAGATGGCTTCCAAGTAGTGAAATGCAGCCAGGCGTGGTGGCACACGCCTTTAATCCTAGCACTTGGGAAGCAGAGGCAGGCGGATCTTTGTGAGTTCAAAGCCAGCCTGGTCTACAGAGTGAGTTCCAGGACAGCCAGAGCTACAGGGAGACCCTGTCTTGAAAAGACAAAAAAACAAAACAAAAACAAAAACAAGTAGTGAAATGCTTGCTGCCAAGCCTGCCAACCTGAGTTAGATCTCCAGTGCCCACATGATGGACACAGAGAACTGACTCCTGCAGACTGTCCTCGGACCTCTCTACACACGCACTGTAGCATGCATACATCTGTCTGCACCTACACACACGCCCTTCTTCTTCTTTTTATTTCTTTCTGTATTGTTCTGCCAGCAGGTGGTCTCCTGTCCTGCAGGAGAGCTCCTGTCGTGCCCAGCCGGCGGCTGGCGCCTGTTTTGGCTAGCGACTATGGCCTGGCAGAAGCGGAGGCAGCTCTGGGCGGCGGAGTGAGGGGTCTTTTGGGTTCGCTCGCGCTTGGGACCCTGGGCGGTTCGTCCTTGAGGGCCTGGGCCTTGGCGTTTTTCCCGGAACCGGTTTGGGTTGCTGGGCCAGAGGGTCCGGGAAGTCCGGCGGCCAGGGCGGCTGCGCCTTTGGGCAGCCTACCCAGAAGCCACCTGGTGGGCGTTAGTATGCGTGGTTGGGGGGTCTTGCTGGGGCCTTGAGCGGCGGCCTGGGGGCCCGGCTGGTGACGGCCGGTGGGCCGGCCACGTTTCCCGTGGTGAGGGCGGTACTCGCTGTGTCAGAGTCTTCCGGTCGCGCCCAGGGCTGTGTTGGAGTTATGCGCTTCTTTTCGAGGGCAGCGGCTGCACGCGCAGTGGCTAGTCAGCGTGCTAATAAATCCCCGGCGTGATTGCACTCGCGCGTCTCCCCCCCCCCCCGCTTGGATAAGCCTTCGAGGGGACAGAGGGAAGTCATGAAGTAGTGTCTTTGGTCTTGCGCCTTCCAAAATACCCTTAGGCACTATCACCGCCTGGCAGACACTATAAATTGAAAAGCAGCTACAAGCTGCCATACTCCCATAAAACAGAGCATGCGGGAGCGGGGACAGCGGTGTAACATCAATCAACATACAAGCAAAAATAGGTTATTTCTGAAAGTGGGAGGCGACAAGGGCAAACCGTCCTGCTATTTTTGATTTAAACCACAAAAGGGAAGCCCACATCCCAGGGGAGGAGGGCGACCATGAAGGGACAACACTTTGGAAGGAAAAGGGACTCATCTAGCGAATAACTCCTCGTCTTGATCTATAGAGCTCTGAACATTCGCAACCTCGCCTATGGAGCATCGCCTACCAAAGTGGTCGACCTCTTCTTTGGAGATGTAATGGCCCTATAGGTAACAGACTTTCCGTTAGAGGGAATGTAGGATTGTCTAGACTCGCTCTATGCAGTTGGTCGAGAATAGCTTAAAAGAACTCATAATAGTATGCTTGTTGGTCGGACTATTCGAGGTATGATTACTAACCCAAGAGCAGTAGATATGATATACCTCATAGGACAAGGACCTAGCGGATACAACTGCACAATATCCACTCGCAGACTAAGAAACTAAGCGAGATTCATAGAGCTTTGCCAAATCATGATTCCCCTCTCTGTTCTGTACTTCTACTTCTTTGGCCCTCTCTCTTTTTTTTTTTTTCTTTTTTTTTTTTTTTTTTTTTTTTTTCTTGTTTATATATTTTTTATATTTTATTGTTTGGGTTATGTTGTTATTACTTTATAATTATCTCATACGATATGTATATTGATTTTTTGTATATTTATTTTGGTGTTTATATGTATCGTTATATGTATATTGTATTTATATTATATATTTATTATATATATGTTTATTTCTATGTATTTGTATATTTTTTTTTTTTTCTATTTTTGTCTTTTTTTTTTTTTTTTTTTTTATTTTTTGATTTTTATATTTTCTTATTTTCTATATTTTTTTTATGTATGTATTTTTTATTTTATGTGTATATATGTATTTCTTTTTTTTTTCTTTGTTTTTTTTTTTTTAATTTCATTTATATTTTTCTCGCCCCACAACAGGGCCTCTCACATACGAAACACTTGACACTATGACTGGGGAGGAAAAAGAAAATCAAACCGCATCGCTGGGTGCGATGAAGCCGGGATAGTAGAGAACACTGAAAAGGAAGCCCAACCAGCTTATACACGCGAGACAGGTAGTATGGAGTCTCAACTGGGACGACCGGACGTAGGGGGATGCTTCGAGAGCATGCCGCCACCCAATTGAGCAGTCCAGAGTTCGATGGCATATGCCGTTCCAGAACTCTAAACCGCATGTAAATGGTACAACAGATCAACTTCTGGGGCTAAAATAAGACTAATACGCACAGGATGCATATATGAATACCCTAAGGGTAAACTTTAGAAAATCCACGGAGCCTCATCTAAGTCCCCAAATGCACTGGGGACGAATTAGGTAAAACAGGAAAACAAGGCCATCGACAGAAAGCTTTATGATCTGTTCATTGGAGGAAGCAAAACAAAGAAGATCAGATCTGGAAGATAATACAGAGCAATTAAATGTCCGTTATGCCCTGCAATGTCGTATCACCTAACGAAGCATACAGAATCTTCATTGCGAATATACTACCATCCCAGGCTCATAAGAAGAAGTGATCACGCCACATCATGACCTGGGGAGATATTGCGGCCGCTGGTGTTTGTCTAAGACTTCCAACCCTGCCTGGGGTGACGTAAATTATGGGAGGCGCTCACCTCGGGATTTTTGTACCAGAGGTTCAAGGCCCGTGCACCCTTCCCGTTCCGTATTTTATCATTATTCCTTGGCATGATTGGTTTTTGGGATTGTGGATTTATTGTTTGTGATATGTTATAATCTTCTGGCGACGAAAGAGAATTTATGGTACCCGTCTCGTATCAAGTCTGGAGGCTGCAGTTGACTCTGTATGGCCATTTGGAACTGGTTTTAGACCTTCCCACCTGCCACCGTAATCATATGCAGATTCCGCAAAAGACACCTACTGGGTGCTCCCCAGGCGTCAAGCACTACCAAAAGTAGACCAACTCTCCATATCGCTTAATACCTTTTCATTCACATCTGAATGCATCTCCTTAATTATTCGCTTGTACTCGGCCTTGTTTACCCCCGGCTCCCAACAACAAGCTCTTAAGATCTGACGTATCATGCCAGTCCACGAACATACACGCGTTTGCGGGCCCGTGGCTCTGGGGTGGACCCCAGCGATATTTTGAATGCAACGTGGGTGTCCTAAACATGTCCTATCCCAGATAGTGCCCCTGCTTCGGTCTTACGAAACAACATAACTCTTAATAAGTATTCAGAACCAGTTCTTGAGGTTGCTGTTATCACAGTGGGGGGTTGGGAGGGGGTTGTTTACGGCTCTGGCTGCTTTGCGCAGGGCGGTTGCCTTTCTCGACCCTGGTGCTTCCCGTGGCACCTCCGGTTGGGGGCTCCCCTTGCTGCTTGGGTTGGATGACTCAGGTGTCTTTCCCTCCTCACCGCAATCACTCCCTCCCTTTTCCCTTCCTTCTTTTCCCAGTTCGTGGGTGGTTTATTTATGTCATTCCTAGTGCTTTTGTGGCTGTTGCTGTTGTGTGTGTGTGTGTGTGTGTGTATCTCTTTTTTTCCTTTCTCTATCTCTCTATGTCTTCTCTTTTTGTATTCTTCTGCTGGTTTTCTTTTCCCATCGGGGCGTGGTTGTCGGCCTTGTTTTTTGGCCGTTGTCCTTACGTGGGGCACTGCAGCAGTGGTCTACGTGGGTCTCTCCCTGCGGTGTGCGATGTGTTTTTTTGTTTTGTTTTTGTTTTTTTGGGTTTTTTTTTTTTTTTGTCTTTTCCGGCCCGGTTCTGTCGCCCGCTGTCCGCTCTCTGTGCCGGCACTGGCTTGGCAACTTACACACGCTTCTGCCTGCTCTGTCCCAGTGGCTAGGTTCACGGCTGCGCCCCCGGCTTGTAGATGTTTTTTTCTTTTTTTTCTTTTTTTCTTTCTTTATTTTCTTTATTCCTTTTTATTGGTCTGACCTTGTACTGTCTGGCTTGGCATCGGTCTGTTTCCCCCGTTGGTCGGTGCCTGCCGGGCGTTCAGAAAGTGGCGGCTTTCCCCTGGATGAGTTCTTCCTGGAATTGGGGTTCACGCTGTTTTTTTCCGGCCGCCATCTGGGTCTGGGGCTCCACCACCGGGGCCTCTTGAGAGCCTCGGTGCTTTCCTTCCCGCTAGGTATTTTTCCCGTCCGTGAGCCTTTTTCAATAAGCAAGTGCTGATATTATAAGCACTCTGGCTCCTGCGTGGTGGCCAGCACGTTTCAACGAAAAAATCCATATTCGCATGTGAGGAAGACCGCCCTAAGAGCCTCTTCTGGGAAGAGTGGAAAATGGAGGGGCTTTTGTGCGCTCATTCGCCTCCAGCTCTTAAGAACCTTCTATCAGCGGCTTTTCATCTACTTGCTGAATGGTGGCTGAATGGACGGGACCATCTACGAAATGCAGCAAGGAAGAGGTTCCATTTTGTGTAAAGGCCTGAAGGTGGACTGAGCTCACGGTGTGATCCAGGAGCACTGAAGAGGGTTCTGTGGTCTTGAAAGGGAAAGGGGTGCAGGGAACAAGAGGCCCGAGGAGGTCTGGGGAGGAGCACAGACAGGGGTGTCAGGGGAGAACACAGGTATGAATCTGGGGTTGTCATTTGCATTTTCATTTGTGAGCATGTGTGGTTTTAAGCGTATGAGAAGGCCATCGTACAAGGGACTTTCTTTTTCCTCTGTCTTTGAGCTGCAGGTTTCATAGCATAAAATTTTCAGCCATTTAACTTATTAAAACAAATTGGCCGGTGCCGTGGTTTGGTGCACGCTCTTTAATCCCAGCACTCGGGAGGCAGAGGCAGGCCGGATTTTTTCCTTGCCGAGTTTAAGGCGGGCCTAGTTCCTACAAAGCAAAGCCTTAAAATTCTTTTGGGCTCAAGAGAAAATTGTCTAAAAAAAAAAGAAAAAAACACAAACAAACAAACCAGAATCAAGAAATGGGATAATGCTGGGCTTTGTGGCACATGTCTTTAGTCCTGGCACTTGGGAGGCAGAGACAGGCTGATATCTTCGTGTGAGTTCAAGCCAGACTGGTTTACATAGCAGTTACCAGTACAACTAGGGGTACTAGGAGACATGTCTCAAAAAAGACCCCTCAAAAAAGTATTGCTAATAATAAATTTAAATGTTACTCTTTAAAAAAAAATTTTTTAAATAATTTAGTTTTAAAGCTTTTTAAACTTTTTATTGTGTGTGCGTGTGTGTGTTGTGAGTTCATGACAGATTGTGATGCATCGTTAAAGTGAGTGTNCTGATCCTGCGAGTTGAGCGGATGGCTGTAGCTCCCAGTGGGTTCTGGGAACTGAACCCAGGTCTTCCACAGGGCAGCCAGTGCCCTTAACCACTGAGCCATCTCTCCAGCCCCACTTTTCTTCACTTTGGTTTTGTTTTGTTTTTTGTTTTGGTGTTTTTAGAGACAGGATCTCCAGGTACCCATAGTTAGGCCTGGGATTTGCTATGTAGATCAGCCTGGTTTAGAATTCACCTGCCTTTGCCTCCCAAGCACTGAGATCAAAGGCGTGCACCACCACGCCCAGCAAACATTTAAAGTCTCCCTTGTCTTTATATTTCTTTTTATTTTGAACTCCCTGTTTAGCCAAGGACGACCATGAACTCAAGGTGCTCCTGCTTCTGCGTCACTGGTTTGCGCAGTGCTGGAGATGGAACCCAGGGTCTTGTGCAAGCTACGCGTGAAATTCTACCGACGGAGCTGGACCTTGTCCGTGACCTACATCTTAAGAAGCAGGTGTAGTGGGGATGTGCAAGCCGGCGCCTCAGCAGGGAAGAGCACTGGGGCTCTTGCAGAGGACCCAGGTTGAGTCCTAACACCCACATGGCTGCGAACCGTCCAAAACTCCAGTGTCCAGGGGATCCAACACCACCTTCTGACTTCCCAAGGGTATGCATTGAAACATAGGTGGTTTGTACTTACTTACATACGGGCACTACACTCATACACAAACATTTGTTCAATACTAGATAAATTTATCTTTTAAAAGCAGTTACAGTGGCCTGGCTTCTGGTTTTATACGTATCTAGTCCGTTATCTTATTGGTGTGCTTGTGGTGTGTTGTGTGTGTGTTGTATTATACTCTTATACTATCTGTATTATATCTTAATATACATCTATTATATAATACATATATATATGTATATATTATGCCTGCAGACTCTTCTGCGACCCCCGATTACCAATCCGTCTCAGCTAACATTCAGTGGCTCACAACTGCCTGTAAACTCCAACTCAAGCTTCTGTATATAGGTGATGCACTTATGTACAAGCAGGCATAACGTGCATGCACATACATATATGAGTGTTATGTCTGCATGTGTGTATATGCACCCATGTCATGCAGTGCCTGTGGATGACAGAAAAGGGCAGCAGATATCCCCAGAACTGGAGTTACTTACTGATGGATGTCGGCCACCATGTGGGTGCTGGGATTCGACCCCAGGTCTTCTGCAAGAACAGCCAGTGCTCTTAACTGCTGAACCATCTCTCCAGCCCCCATAAATTTTTTTCATTGGTCCTTTTGAGACAGGGTCTCCCTGTAGCCCCAACTGGCCTGGAACTTGCTATGTAGACCAGACTGGCCTTGAATTTAGAGATCTGCCTGTCTCTGCCTCTCAAGTGCTAGAATCAAAGGCGTGCGCCACCACGCCCGGCACAAAATACTTTTTTAAAGTGAAGAAAAGCAAATTACACAGCGTGTATGTATAATAGGGTACTATTTTTGCAAAATTAAAAGTTTTGAATACAGAACTGGGTATAGCAGTGTAAACCTATAATCCTAGTACTTGGGAGATGGAAGCAGGAAAGTCAGGAGTTCAAAGACACCACTGGACACATAATGAATTCCAGACCAGCCTGAGTTACATAAAACCACACACGTTAGAGCATCCAAAGGAAAAGAGGTACGTGACGAAGTCTGGATGCATTCCAAACATCAGATCTGTATAATCTTCAAGGATGTGCGGCCGTTCCAAAAAACACTGAAAAGAAGCCTCTCCATCCTCGCTGGGCAGGAAGCTCAGGTGTCTTTGGTGTTCTGAGTTTTTGTTGTTTCAGCCAGAGCCTGCCTACATGGATGACCGCTAGTTTTCATCACTTTCTTGGACTAAGCTACAGTCTCTAGTTCTTCCGGATATAAGAATACAAGATGCGGGGGCTGGAGAGATGGCCTAGCAGTTAAGAGCGCCGACCGCTCTTACAGAGGACCCAGGTTGGATCCCCAGCACCCACATGGCGGCCGAGAACCGTCTGAAACTCCAATTCCAGGAGAACTCCAGTTCCAGGGGAGTCCAAGACCCTCTTCTGACCTCTGCAGCATTGCACGACACGGGTGCACAAGCTTGCATGCAGACAGTACATTCATACATATACAGAAATAAATAAAATTAAAAAAGAATACAAGATGCTTACTGTAAATCCCCAGCACACTATTTTGGGTCAAGGCTCCAGAAAAAGGAAAGAGGCTTATGTCAGGAAGAACATTCCAGAATTCCTGGGGATCTGGTGCCCTTTTCTGTCATCTGCAGTAAGGGCAAACTCATACCTCTCTTTGGGTAAAGTCTTCCTTTTCTTCCAGAAATGAGTACCTATTAGCTGTACAAAATAATGGGTTTTGCGGCCAGCACTTCATACACATGCAGAGCGTACTTTGATGAACTCACTGTTCCTGCTGTCTCTATTACCCCAGCTCCTTATCTCTTTCATGACAGGCCTTGGGGACTTTCTAGTTCTATTTCTCTATTTAATTTATTCTTTAAAAGTATTTATTTTGGGGCTGGAGAGATGGCTCAGTGGTTAAGATCACTGACTGCTCTTGCAGAGGACCCTGGTTCGATCCTCAGCACCCACATGGTGGCTAAGAACCGTCTTTAACTCCAGTTCCAGGTGAATCCGACGCCCTCTTCTGACCTCCGTGGCACTGCATGACACGGGTGCACAAACCTACATGCAGACAGTACATTCATACACATACAAAAATAAATTAAAAATTAATAAAAAAGAACTGTCTTTAACTCCAATTCCAGGGGAATCTGACACCCTCTTCTGACCTCTGCAGCACTGCATGACATGAGTGCACAGACCTACATGCAGACAGTACACTCATACACATTAAAAAAAAAGTTTAAAAAAGTATTTATTTTTATTTATGTATATGTGTATTGATGTGCATGTAGGTGCTCACAAAAGCCAGAAGAGGATGTTGGATCCCCAGGAGCTGGAGTTATAGCTCCAGCTGGTTGTTGGGGAGACTTCTTTTATTTATTTATTTATTTATTTATTTTTGAGACAGGTTCTCCCTGTAGTCCCAGCCTTCCTGGAACTCACTACATAGGCCAAGCTAGCTTTAGTCTCACAGATTTACCTGCCTCTGTCTCCTGAGTGGTTGGATTAAAGGTGTGCACCACCACACCTGGCTTACATGACCACCTTTGACAACATGCAGAAATGTAATTTTTATATAAATACACATTTTCTACAAAACAGAATCATATTTCATTTAGCATTGTTTAGTAACAATAAGAGTTATAAAATTTATGGACAAAACGGGTAATTTTGGGGGGCTGGAGAGATGGCTTAGTGGTTAAGAGAGCTGACTGCTCTTGCAGAGGACCGGGTTTGATTCCCAGCACCCACATGGCTGCTAAGAACCATCTTTAAGCCGGGTGTGGTGGTACATGCCTTTAATCCTAGCCCTTGGGAGGCAGAGGCAGGCGGATCTCTGTGAGTTCAAGGCCAGCCTGGTCTACAGAGTGAGTTTCAGGCCAGCTGGGGCTATAGGGAGACCTTGTTTCAAAAAAAACAAAAAACAAAAACCAGGTAATTTTGTTTATTCTTTTGTTTTAAGACAGGGTCTAGCTATGTAGAACTTGCTCTGTGGTCCAAGCTGGTGTCAAACTCACAGTGATCCACTTGACTCTGCCTCTGGAGTGCTAGTATTAAAGGACCTGACTTTTTTATATAGAGTTATTTTATTTTTAATTATATGTATGGGGGGGGGGCTGTGTGCCGCATGAGTGCAGTGCCTGTGGAGGACAGAAGAGCTCATTAGATCCCTTAAGTTATGGGAAGTTGTGACCCTCCCTATGTGGTAGCTATGAACCAAATGGGTCCTCTGCAAGAACAGCATATGCTCTTAACTGCTGAGCCATCTCTCCAGCCTTGAGATTCATTCTCTCTCTCTCTCTCTCTCTCTCTCTCTCTCTCTCTCTCTCTCGGTTTTTTTGAGACAGGGTCTCCCTGTAACCCCAGCTGGCATGAAACTCACTATGTAGACCAGGCTGGCCTTGAACTCAACAGAGATCTGCTTGCCTCTGCCTCCCAAGGGCTGGGATTAAGGGGTGCGCCACCACGCCCAGCTTGAGGTCATCTGAGAGGTATCCTATGGTGGGATTCCTTTTCATCTCTGCACCTACCTGTGTGACTTATTCAGTGCATCAAATTTTTGGAAGTAGAAGACCAATCAATACACGCAGTATTTTAAAATGTCAATCTAAGAGACTCGGTGCAATCTCTAGAGACAGAGTTGGATGAAGACTGTAAGAAGAAATCAGCCACTATGTTCTTGGGTGAAGAAAAACTCCGTGGACAGCAGTTCCACAGACTCTTCGGCAGAATCAATCGATCACCTACTCAACATCACTTTCGTGCTTACATTCTACATGTTGTGCCGGGCTGGGATGTCATTGCTGAGATTCCTGCCCCTGCTCTATGAGGTCCAGTGTTATGACATCTTAGTTATGACAGCACCTGTACTGATCTCATCCGTCCCTAGTAAGGAGCAGGTCCAAATTCAAACTAGGGCCATCTGACTCCACAGACAGTGCTCTAACTACATTCCAAGATACACAGATCACCCTATTGATTATGGCCATCGGTAGTGACCACCTGCATGCTGGGCCTGCCTTTCAAATGTACTCAGTAATCCAAACCCCTGTGAGGGAAGTAATACCAGTCTTATTTCAAGAGGGGAAATTGAGGTACAAAGAGATGTGGTATCTTGCCAGGAATCCTGAGGGACCTCCCAGAGCCTGGCACTCTCTGTCCACCTGCTAACTACTGGACCACAGTAATGGACACCACAGTAGACTCCAGACCCTGAGGATAGGTCCTGCCTCAGCTATCCTGAGTGCTGGTGACTCACAGCTCAATCAAAGAAAGACATCCCCTGGATCAAGGTCCTGACAATCCCTGAGGTCAGCCCACATCCAAAGATACATCTGTCAGGAGCATAAAGGCCTGGTCCTCTTGTCCCGGGGCAGGCATGGGAGGATGTCCTTGAGCTCTAGAGCTTCCCCAGGGATGGCTGAGGCCCAGGCGCCACTGTGTCAGAGCTCAACCCCTCCCTCCCTCAGCCCAAGCCATCTGTTTCCTGAGGCCAACCTAAGACATCTGGTCTACCTTTTAGGGCCGGCCTGGAAAGTATANTGGTGACTCACAGCTCAATCAAAGAAAGACATCCCCTGGATCAAGGTCCTGACAATCCCTGAGGTCAGCCCACATCCAAAGATACATCTGTCAGGAGCATAAAGGCCTGGTCCTCTTGTCCCGGGGCAGGCATGGGAGGATGTCCTTGAGCAGCCCAGCTCTAGAGCTTCCCCAGGGATGGCTGAGGCCCAGGCGCCACTGTGTCAGAGCTCAACCCCTCCCTCCCTCAGCCCAAGCCATCTGTTTCCTGAGGCCAACCTAAGACATCTGGTCTACCTTTTAGGGCCGGCCTGGAAAGTATAAACTTTATTTTATCTTGATGCCCTAGTGGCTTCGACTAAAGCAAACAGCAAAATCTCTCTGCATTGTAGAGAGATCATGGACACCCTGGTGCAGAATGTCCTGAGGCAGGCGACCGGTGAGAAGGCTGGAAGAGAGCAGGGACCCAGGTATGTAGTTCAGTTGGCAGAGTTCTTGCCTAGCATGCATGAGGCCTGAGGTTCGATTTCCAGTACTTCGAAATCAAAGTGAGCTCCAGGCCGGCCTGGGACAAAACTTGAATGCACAGCACCACAGGAAAGCCAGTTCTATTGGTGGCTACTGGGTGGAATGAATGGACTGGACTTTGACACTTGCCAAGGATCCTGGCTGGGGTTGGGGGGGGGGATGTCTGTGCCTTGGGCCCCTTTCCATGTGGAAGTCACTCTCCAGTTCCAGACCAGCCTTCTGGGATTCCTGCTCTGTCTCTCTCGGTCACTAGCTGAGTGCCAAGCATGGTGGTACCATGAGGTCTGGTTGCATTTGAGGAAATATGGATACTACTAATCCCTTCCTCACTGAGAGGCGGTGAGACTGGAATGCTGTGGAGAAAGGCTCTGCTCGGCAGGAGCGCTTGACCAGCAAATGCTGTCCTGGCTGCTCTAGGCTTCCTGGAGTACCTGTTGGGAGGTCTGCAAAGGGTGCAGCCTTAGGACAGACACGCCTGGCTGCAGCCTGGGTGTTGGGGTCGCCCCTGTGCTGCTGGGCCCCAAGCCTAGTGTCGGCGGGAGAGCACTGTTCCAGGCCCTGCAGGATTACGACAGTGGAGTTAAGTAACACTTGGAACGTTCCCAGCACGTGGTGTGAAGTCAACGGAGGGCTGCTGCTGTTGGTGTGGTGTGCTAAGCAATCCCACGTGGCTCTGCAGGCCTGGCTACCCCACAGTAGGCAGTGCCGACTCCTTGGGGTGCGAGTCCCACCCTCTTTATGCTTCTAGCCTGCTCCTCCTCCACTATTTTCTCCCGCAAATGTCATCGCCAGCTGCGCAAGCCGGATATGGGAAGAGGCTGCCTCCTTCCCCTGCAGCCCCCACCCAGCAGTCATGAGGCCCTACACTCCCCGGTGGTTCACCCCCCCCCCGAGTTGCCATCTCCACTGCACCCCAGGCCCAGGCCCACCATATCACCCTGAACCTGTATATCCTCCTATCAATCTACGCTGTCTCCAACTTGAACCAGCTTGACCTACTGAGGCCCAGACTCTGATCTGCCCAGCAAGGGCAAGGGCAAGGGCAAGGGCAAGGCCAAGTCTGGCTCGATTACTCCAGGGTAAAGCATAGAGCCTGGAACACAGTAGGTGCTTAATAAATACCAGCTGGATGGCAAATGGATGAATGCATGCATGAACTGACCATGTCGACAGGAGTAAGAACACTGACAGAACAGGTCACAGGAAGGTGCCCTCTGCCCACCAGGCCCTGCCCCAGGTCATTTATATGGATTTATTTGTTTCATTCTCAGAGCTATGCTACAGGCCAAGGGCTGTTTCTGCAATTTCATAACTGAAGGAACCAAGTTACAGAGCAGTTAAGTAACCTGCCCAAGGTCGCACGCACAGCAGAGGCAAGACTCAAACAGGGCTGGGGGCTGCATAAAGCCGATCTCAAGAACTCACCACAGACACCAAATCCTTTGCCCACCCCATGCGTCAGTCTAGAGCCACAAAGGTAAAGCGCTGTCAGTCAGGCAGCCTGGCCCCTCCTAAGCCGATGGACAAACTGGCCTCTGGTTTACAGTGACTTCACAAAGGGGGGCCTACTCTCAGAGGCCTGCCTATTTCTAGGGAGTCAAATGAAAGAAAACTCCCAGGGCCCGTGAGAGAGCTCAGAAGGCAAAGGCCCTTATCGCCAGCCTAAGTACCTGAGTTTGATCCCTGGAGAACCGCCCCCCCTACAAGTTGTTTTCTGACTTCCACACGACGCATGTGCCCACATACATCCACACATGCATGCCAATTCCCAATTCCGTGTGACTGAGGACCAGGCTTGGAAACAGGTCTGGGGGATGCTGGGGTGCATCCCCCAGTTGNACCCCACAGTAGGCAGTGCCGACTCCTTGGGGTGCGAGTCCCACCCTCTTTATGCTTCTAGCCTGCTCCTCCTCCACTATTTTCTCCCGCAAATGTCATCGCCAGCTGCGCAAGCCGGATATGGGAAGAGGCTGCCTCCTTCCCCTGCAGCCCCCACCCAGCAGTCATGAGGCCCTACACTCCCCGGTGGTTCACCCCCCCCCCGAGTTGCCATCTCCACTGCACCCCAGGCCCAGGCCCACCATATCACCCTGAACCTGTATATCCTCCTATCAATCTACGCTGTCTCCAACTTGAACCAGCTTGACCTACTGAGGCCCAGACTCTGATCTGCCCAGCAAGGGCAAGGGCAAGGGCAAGGGCAAGGCCAAGTCTGGCTCGATTACTCCAGGGTAAAGCATAGAGCCTGGAACACAGTAGGTGCTTAATAAATACCAGCTGGATGGCAAATGGATGAATGCATGCATGAACTGACCATGTCGACAGGAGTAAGAACACTGACAGAACAGGTCACAGGAAGGTGCCCTCTGCCCACCAGGCCCTGCCCCAGGTCATTTATATGGATTTATTTGTTTCATTCTCAGAGCTATGCTACAGGCCAAGGGCTGTTTCTGCAATTTCATAACTGAAGGAACCAAGTTACAGAGCAGTTAAGTAACCTGCCCAAGGTCGCACGCACAGCAGAGGCAAGACTCAAACAGGGCTGGGGGCTGCATAAAGCCGATCTCAAGAACTCACCACAGACACCAAATCCTTTGCCCACCCCATGCGTCAGTCTAGAGCCACAAAGGTAAAGAGCTGTCAGTCAGGCAGCCTGGCCCCTCCTAAGCCGATGGACAAACTGGCCTCTGGTTTACAGTGACTTCACAAAGGGGGGCCTACTCTCAGAGGCCTGCCTATTTCTAGGGAGTCAAATGAAAGAAAACTCCCAGGGCCCGTGAGAGAGCTCAGAAGGCAAAGGCCCTTATCGCCAGCCTAAGTACCTGAGTTTGATCCCTGGAGAACCGCCCCCCCTACAAGTTGTTTTCTGACTTCCACACGACGCATGTGCCCACATACATCCACACATGCATGCCAATTCCCAATTCCGTGTGACTGAGGACCAGGCTTGGAAACAGGTCTGGGGGATGCTGGGGTGCATCCCCCAGTTGGGTGCTCGCAGGCCCGCCAGCTCCGGGCCTCCGTCCATCCCGACCCTCTCAGGGACTCGAACTTCAATGGCCACCCTGGGGCAGCAGCTTTCAGTGAGCTGGCAACCTGGAGGACAGTGCCTCAGGGCTTGCCTGCAGGATGGAGTGGGAAGTCCAAGCAGCAAGTCTCCGCCCCCCACCTCTGCCTCCCTCAGAGCCGCTCTGCTTTAGTCTGGGCTTCTGAGGCTTGTAATGGGGGGGAAAGTTCTGCTGTTGAAAATAACTTTTGAAAATCAATGCCCTGAGGGACAAATGTCCTTATCTAACAAAGTACCCTGCTGGTGTCTATTCCGATGACATTCAGGGATCCAAACGCACCAAATTCTGGCACAGGAGAGACGGGAGTGAGTGCAATGTCAAGGCTGCCCCTGACTGCAGATCCTCCCTCTGCAAACCAACACTGTCCTGACCATACGTGCCCTGACCAGACGTCTGTTTTATACATTCCTGCCTCTGGGAGGTCGAGGCAGGAGGATTACAAATTCAAGGTCACTTTCAGCTAATATAATAGGTTCAAGACCAGACTGAGCTCCCTGAGACCCTGCCCGGCACTGCAGACCTGTCTGGTACTAGCCCCATCTTACGGAAGTGAAGAGTGGGGATCAGGGAGGGGAAAAGATTCCCCCAAGTTCTCCAGTCTAGGTTGGTCTGACTCTAGAACATTCTTTCCACTGTGCCCTTGCCTCCCACCTCCCACCGCCCACCTCTCATACCTCCTCACCTTCATCCAAGTCTCGCCCCCACACAAGCAGGCCCAGCTGGTTCTCCCAGAGTGCCTCACTCTCGAAGGGCTCCACTTCTGTCAACGCTGTTACCTTTGTGCTAAATATGTTTGTCCCACTAGCATGTCCTTCACCCCCCCCCCGACTCCATGCTTGTCCCTCTAGCATCTCCTTCACCCCCCGACTCCATGCTTGTCCCTCTAGCATCTCCTTCACCCCCCCAACTCCATGCTTGTCCCTCTAGCATCTCCTTCACCCCCCAACTCCTTCATGCTTGTCCCTCTAGCATCTTCTTCACCCCTCCGACTCCATGCTTGTCCCTCTAGCATCTCCTTCACCCCCCGACTCCTTCATGCCTTTTCTTTGAGACAAGCTCTCACTATGTAGTCCTAGTGGCTTGGAACACACTGTGTAGATCCAACTGGCACTGAACGTTCAGTGATCCTCCTGCCTCTGCCTACTGAGAGCTGATTATCACAGGTGTGTGCCACCATGTCTGATTTTGGTTTGGTTTGGTTTGTTTGTTTTGAGACAGACTCTTGCTATGCAACCTAGGCTGGCCCCGAACCTACGATCCTCCTACCCCAGTATCCCGCATGCTGGGATTACAAGTGTGCCCTACCACACCCTGCTTCCTTTACACCTTCTGTTGATCACTTTGGGCACCTCTCTTCTGGGAAGCCCTGGGTGCTGAGGTTATGTCAGGTGCCTGCTCTGGCACCCTTTCCTGACTTTGTCCCACCAGAGTCCAGATTGCTTTGGATGTGACCATTCGTTTCCTGGACCCTAAAGAGACTAAGTTCCTGGGGAGTGGGGGGG